>PVKE010027234.1:0-21745 GCA_004027555.1 Craseonycteris thonglongyai | reverse complement strand
TTTCCTTAAATTCTAAAATAAGATGTTTAAACAATGGTATCATTTATGCAACTATATATCTTTGTGAATTGGGGTTTTTTAAAGCATTATGCTAATAAAATACAACATAGAAACAAACAGGTTGCTAGACCTGAAGTATTTATTACAATAAGAGGTATCCTAAATGCTGAATTTCACGTTTTTATATTCATAGAATACTATTATATATATATATATTTTACATGTTGTTTCATGTAAAACTTTGGGGAAAAACAGGGGAGGAGAAAAACTATTATTGTCAACCGAAGGGTTGACAGCTTTGTTTAAATATTTTCAATCATAAAAATTTCACATAATTTTCACTTATTTGTTATAAAATTCTCTATGTAATTAGGGTGACATCAAGACTCAAATATTAAGAACAATAAAATGTAATGAAAAAATACTGTAAGCATTTATACCGTACTAATTAGAGCAGTGATCTTTTGAGATCTCTATTCTATAGGATTAGAGAGATTTTACATTCCTTACCTATATGGTATTGTTTTATAGAAAAGGGTTCTTCCTTTTAGGCCTCTAAGAATTTATTTGTACACTAAGAAAATAAAAACAAGATTGGCAAAATAAAAATAACTAGCAGAAAATTAGTATTTGGAGAAGTATGGAAACATTTACTTAACATAGAAATATGCTATTCTCCACTCTTTCCTCTAAAAACTGTGAAAATCTTACCTTTGGCATCCCTTAACAGAGACTGCCGACCAACACCTAGTAATGTCTGTACCCCAGGAACACTCTGAGGGATCTCCTTATCTAGTAAGGGACCAATCCGCTCACAAATTTTAAGGAGGTAGTCTGGAGGAATGTGTGCATTGGCTGCCACCTAAAAAGCATAAATAAAACACAGTAAAACAAATTTGGTTTAAAAACATTAATCTGATCAATTACCAAATTGTTCCATCAAGGAACAAAGCACAACTAAAAAGAAAACAAAACAACAGAATCAGTAAAATAACATTTTAAATACTTAATATGTCAATCAAATTTAAGAAACAGCTACAAAAACAGCATACCGTATTTAAATGATATGGTAAGATTTTATATGGAACTCTATCTTACCTTTACTATTTTAATTAAATCATTTAATTAGCTGTTAATCTTATAAAATAAGCACTACAAAACAGCAAAAGTGATTATGCCTAAAATCAAAGAAGTACAAAGATGATGGGTAAATGCTACTAGTACTTATTTACTCAGTAGTAGTGAACTAATCAAGAATCAAAGAACCAGGAACGCCAGGATGGCTCAGTGGTTGAATGCCTGCCTATTAATCAAGGTCCAGGTTTTGTTTCCAGGTCCCAGACTATGCAAACCCCACATGCTGAGATGCAGCACAGCTGGTGACACCAATGGGGTAGCTCAGTAGCAAGGATTCTTGCCTCCCACGTAGGAGGCCCTGGTTCAGATCCATTCCTGCCCTGCCATGTGTGGCCCCATGTCCCCCTGTGTGTAATGGAGCCATGTCACAACTAATGATGCACAGCTGTTGAGACTGCTCTGGGCTCTCCCTTCCTCTCTCTCTCTCTCTCCCCTTCTGTTCAAAAAAATAGAATAAACCTTAAAAAAAAAATTAAAGGGACCCAGATTGCATATAAATGTAAGAATGCAAACAAAAAGGCACTGCCTTGCACCAAACTCTTAACTAAATCCCTTTAGAATTAATAGGACATAATTGCTTAATAAAGCAGAACTGTTTTTCCTAAAAAATAAAGCTTAATTTGAAAAACAGCATCAAATTAATGATTTTAAATACCATGCTCTGAATAACTAAGTTATGCACTTGTACTCAAAATCCATTGCAATGCTAGCATTTTTAAAAAACACATTAAATAAATTTCTGAAGATGGTTAATAGATGTAGTAAATAGGGATGAGACAATAAAACAAAACTTTGTCATTTTTTTCTAAGTTTATGTTCAAGTCCCTGATGTGCTTCATAAATGCCTATTTATTAAAACAGTAAACAAAGCTAGAATATTAAAAATCCTTAGATAAAATGAACACCTACATTCTTGATATAAAGGTCCTAAATCTACTTCTAGCTATAAAGCCAACATTTATAAGTGCTATAGTTTAGACCAGCAGTAGCCAACCATTTGGCTTCCCTGGGCCACATTGGAAGAAGAATTGTCTTGGGCCACACATAAAATACACTAACACTAACAATAACTGATGGGCTAAAAGAAAAAAAAAAGAAAAAAAAAACGCTCATAAAACAATCTCACATTTTACGAATTTGTGTTGGGCCTCATTGAAAGCCATCCTGGGCCGCAGATTGGACATGCCTGGTTCAGATGGATGACAGATTACATAGATATATAGATAGATGATAGATAGATAGATAGATAAATAGAAATATATACATATCCACCATCACACTAATACATATATATTTTTTTATTTATATATAAATAAATAAATAAATAAACAAACAAACAGGTTAAGAACAACACAAAATAATAATTTTGTAAATCATCCTTAATGATCACCTTGAGAAGAGATTATGTGTTTTATCAATAAATATCTGTTCAGCGAATCAATGAATGAATAAAAACCAAGGTGAAGTTATCTATTAGCATGATGTGAATTCATAAAGGAAAAACCTTAGATTCTTATATCAAGGATTTTTAGGAAACACAGGTAGAAGATCTACAATCCAACATGCAATAAGAATTCTAGGAATAACTGACTCTACTGCGACTTTTAAAAATTATTTCCTGTCTATAATCATAAGTCTCTGAAGAAAAAAACAAAACAATTTTAATCTACCAAAATAACTGGGGCCTGGGCAACTATCATGATGCTCAGTAAGAATTGCAACTTAATCCATTTGTTTAAAATTTGCTTCTGGACTAGACCAAAGAATCAAGCAAATTCTATAATTTATTTTTCACATCTCTAGTTCTGTTTTCTAAGCAAATAATTACATAGATCTATATTTCAGTAAAATATAAAGGTAATATTAAAGTCAAAGCAGTTGATGATTTAATCTTAAAATCATTATCTACACACTGATACACTAAAGTCCTTGTTCATAATTCATTACTTCCACATTAGGGTATTTCCTAAATATTCCTACATAAAAACATAGCATAGGGGAAGCCGGGATGGCTCAGTGGGTTAGGCGCTCACATTGCAGCCCAAGGGACCAAGGATCGAATCCCGAGCCTGGACCATGCGGACCCATATGCTGAACTGGGGAGTGCCCCCAGTTCGGTTCTCACCAGGGTGAGACTCTGGCCCAGTTCCTGCCCTGTGCAGCCCCACGCCCACCTGTGGAGTGAAACTATGTGGAAAAACCAATGATGTGTAACTATGGAGACTATTCGGGGCCCTCTTCCTTCTCTCTGTCTCTGTAACTCTCTCTCTCTCTCTCTCTGTCAAAAACAATAAAACAAAAACAAAAAAAAAACATAGCGCCTTTAAAAATATATCTCTCAAAGGAAAAAGTCTTAAAACCCCACATATTAACATCTATAATAGCTATTTGTCCCCCCACCCCCAACACTGCCCTGGATAAACTAGGCTTCTGATATCAGCCATTGCTTTTTTTTTTTAATCAAGGAACAGCTATATTAAGGCTTTACATAGGATGGCAGTTGATGTCTTTAATGGCATTTTCTTTTTTTTTTTAATCAACTTTCTTTTCTTTATCCATTACATTTTAAGAGTTATTCACTTATTACAAAAATCTAACTAACTACTCTATAAATTGCAATATATCTAAGCAATATATAATCCTGAATATGGGAATTTTCTAATATGACTTTTTAGAATTACCCTCTTAAAAAAAGCCTGTCAGATTTATGTCAAACTGACATCTTAAGCCTCCTAGCTACTTCATTTCATAGAAACAATGTTCTTTCTGCTAATTTTACAAATTTTTATTAATTGCTCACTAATAACTTAGAAACACATAATCATTAATTGAACAACTAAAACAAGACTTATCTACTCATAAATTTTCCCCATTGAAGATTTGTATTATAAACTATTAAATAAAATTCATAAGTTTGAGTTTCACCCTATATAATAGAAAATTGTTCAAATTTCTAAGTGGTCCCATTAAAAAGCCCATCCCTCTAAAAACCAATAAAAATTTGTTTATAAAACAGTACTAGAGAAACACAGATTCTATCGACACAATGGCAAAAAATTTTTTGAACTTGAGCCTGCTGGCTTCTCCTTTAAACCTTAACAATTTCCAGACTTTATTAACACAATTCTTGCAATAATAGTTTCTTCTAAATTAAACTTTAGGACTTATAAGTGGCAGTTACCATTAACATTAATCAATTTGCTTTGATTAAAGCTGAAATTCTTTAAAGGCGATCTTTTTAGGTATAAGACCTGTTAACTATTCACAGTAATTACTTTTCAAGTTTTAAAAAATTCTATATTAGAATTATATAGGAATATAATAAAATATATAATAAAATGTAATATTAAAATATGCATTAAAATAGTCTATGAAATTCATGGCCACTCTTCAATTAAACCTCTAATTTTTTAATTTCAGTTATTTAACCACATTTCTCTCTGGAATATAATGGCCAACAGGTAAACACAACAAGCACTTTGAGATCGGCAGAAGAAAAGCATTCTGTAAAAATAAAGTTCAAGAGTATAACGCAAACTTCTGTATTATTCTGTAAAACAATTCTAAGGAATAAAATTATAGAATCTTGGAATTGGAAGGATCCTTCTAGTACATAATCAACCCAATTCCACATCTTACAGTACAAAAAAACAGATCCAAAGAAGTGAAACCCAATGGTCACAATGAACGGACAGGACTCTGGCCCTGCTGTCTGCTGTTCTTTCTATTGTTATCCTATTAAGGCAGCTGAAAAATTATAAATATAATCAACACAAAGAGTGTAAAAATATTAGAACTATATATTTCAATAAACTGAAAGAAATTAAATGAAGCCTAAATTATATACGTTCAAGACAGGTAGAATGGCTTACCTAAAGAGCAAATCTAACAACTGAATACCACACTTCATAATCATTATGACTACTGAGAGGACCAGAGAGCTTACTAAAATATTCTGCTCATCATACTTAGTTAAAAATAATCCTGCTGGGTACTGAATAACATGCAAAACATATCTACCTAGTATCATGGAACCAGGCCTGCACCAAAAGCTACATTTGAAATACTAATTTTCAGACAGTAATCATATAATTTTTACTTTGGCTTTTAGAAATAATAGGATCAAACAAGTAACTCTAAAAAACAAAACAGAATTGTTTTGTGTTTTATTTTATAATACCATGTCTACACAGGTAAAATGAATCAAACTGGGACCATATGCCAAAGAAATAAAATGCAACATTTTTCTGAGATAATATTTTTTGGAGGGGGAAATAAAAGTATGAAAAAATAGTCACATGATTTTTTTTTTAATTTAGGGACATAAAACAAAACAGATTTTGAAAACTACAGCAAAGCTTTAAATATATCAATATAAGTACATTAGCATCATATTTGGAAGCCTGTGGGCCTGGACTATTCAGGCTCTAAAACTAGCTGTTAACTCATTCTGGCAGTGTGGTACAGCAGAAAGTACTTAGATTTGCATTATTCCAGTATCCCCAGTTCCTTATGTGACCTGCAAAGTTACTATATTTTCCCATGTGTAAAACGCCCCCTACTTATCTAACCCAACATTAAGAAATCAATACACGGGTTACTCCCATGTATAAGACGACCCCCAATTTTTGGTCTAACCATGTTATACAGAGAAAAATATGGCAATCAGTGTCTCTGAGCCTGAGTTTCCAGATATGTAAAACAGGGACTAATGATAATCACCTCACATGATTTGGTAAAAACAAAAAATCAGTTGTTCATATACCGGTACTCACTCATTCAGTCATTTAAAGTATAGGGATGCAATGGAAAGTAGATTAAACTTTCCTATGGGAACCCATTCTCTCAATGGGGGAAACAAACTACCGGTAATAAATAGAAACAAAGCAAAGCTACAAGTGTCCAGATATTAGTACAGAGAACTAAGGAAGCAAAGAAGCACAGTGTCTAAAATTTGGCCTGGGGCTAAGGGGGTAGTTCATATCCAATTTCACACTTGAAGGCTAAAAGTCTTCCAGAAAAGGGAAGAGAGGACATTTAAAGGCAAAGAAAAAGGCAACCTCACCAGTAAACACAGTCTGCGTGGTGACTAGCACATACTATCTGTTCAATAGTTAAAACGCTCCTTTACAATGTTAAATTAAAAAATAAAACACTCTCGCCTGAGTATCATCTGATTTTGAAGGGAAAAAAACCCACATACTTGTAGAACAAAAAACAAGCCTGGAAGAAAACATTAAATATTAAAGTTTTCCTCTTGATACTTTTCAGTAAAACATAAATATCTGCAATTATATCTTTATAATGTTAAGTGTTGAATTTTAATATTTGCTGAACTTGAAGAAGCGGGGGAAATGGATAGAAAGGAAAAGAATAGGTAGGCCTTTATATTGTACTAACACTATTGCTTAGCAGGGTAGGCTACGAAGTGTGAAGACTTCCTCTCACTTTCCTTTGAAAATGTGAATCATTGTTCATAGCATTTATTTTTCCTTTTTATTAGTTTTAAGATAACCTCTACGAGACTGGCAGAGCAATCAACCTAGGCTCAAATATTTTTGAGTTAAACTGCCTCAAAAAAGCCCTGACAGGTACTTTATAGCCTTGAGAACAGATAACATCAACACAAAGAAAATAGACTCATCCATATTCTAGAAGTTTCTCAGTAAAGAAAGGTCCAATAAAAAACTCAGTATCAGCTAGCAGATTAAGTAAGTCCAATATATACACATACATATATATGTACCGATATATATATATATATATATATATATATTCATGAAATGCTTACGCTTTTATCAAAAGTTAAGAAAATGGAATAATGATGGCCAGCTAATTACAAAGCACCATAGTAGACACTCAATGGAATGAGAAAATATCTTCAACAAGATAATTTAAAATACAAGAAATTAATTATCACTAATGTATAAAAAAGATAAGAAGAAATCAATCAGAAGGGTTGAGGATTCCTGCAATAAGACAATGGAAGGACATATCTCTCAATTCTTAAAAAACAGTGAATACTATACCAATATCATACTGAATTACTTTTCTGTAATTCATAAAAATGCAAATGACACTAAGCATGTTTTGACATAATGATAATTTCTTGTTTAACACAGGTGTACCTCAAAACATTCATTTGGAGTTCAATTCTGACACTTTAGGGAAAGCTAGGATGGCTCAGTGGGTTAAGCATACACTTTGAAGCCCCAGGGACTGAGGATTGAATCCCGGACCCGGCCCATGCGGACACATATGATGAACTGGGGTGTGCTACCAATGCAGAAGACTCCCAAGTCGATTCTTGCCGCCCCCATTTTGTCCCTGGCTCAAGGGGGCATGCTTCCCATGCAGGAGGCCCCCAGCCCAGTTCCCACGCTGCGCGGCCCCAACCCAAACTGTGTGGAATGAAACCATGTTGAAAACTGATGATGTACAACTATGGAGACGGCTCTGGGCTCTCCCCCTTCTCTCTGCCTCTCTGTCAAAATCAATAAAATAAATCTTAGGGAAAAAAATTCTGACACTTAAAAATACTCTCTTTCTAATGGCACTGTTTTATATACCACTAACCTTACAAAAATATTAGGAAAATTAGGTGGTAATAATTACCTAGCTAAAAATTTCAGTTTTAGCATGTTGTTCTTCCTATTTCCATGCTAGCTTTTCAACCTCAGTCTTATTTTTAAAATGTAATAACCAATTCATTTGCACAGCAACAAAGTGAATTCTTCCATATTTAACTCAGTTGGTTCACACAACAACCTTGCAAAACAGGTATGGGTTCACATTTTATAAATAAGGAAGCTGAATCCCTGAGAGGTTAAAGTAACTCACCCAGGGTCACTCAGTAAGGAAACACTATCTTCCAGACTAAATCTCATGGTCCTTTCATACTATCCACAAAATGCTGTGTGAGAAATGTCAAACAAGGGCATCTCTTAAATATAACATAAACTGCCTTTAAATTGCATTTAAATTACTATTTTGCTCCATAGCAAAAATGATTTATCAATCAGTTAGTAATTATCAGTAGTATAACAAGGACAAAATATACAAATTAAACTAATTTCAAATTTCACAAAGATGATTTCAGGAGAAAACTTTATAAGGTAACTTTACTCAATCCAAATACTCTCTGAGAGCAACTCTCTTTACTTTAATACCATCTCATTTGTACTCAACTATCATATTTCCTAGGACTAATGATAAATCTCCAAAAGTATTTTAATCATCAAAAGTTATGTTCAGGGAAAGCTGGGATGGCTTAGCGGGAAAAGCACTTGCTTTGAAGCCCCGAGGACTGAGGATCGAATCCTGGCCCCAGCCCATGTGGACCCACATGCTGAACTGGGGTGTGCCCCCAGTTCAGTTCTTGCCGGGACATATGTGGGAGGCTCCCGACCCAGTTCCTGCCCTGTGCAGCCCTGTGCCTGCCTGTGGAGTGAAACTATATGGAAAACTAATGTCAACTATGGAGACTGCTCTGGGCCCTCCCCCTTCTCTCTGTCTCTCTTTGTCTCTGTTTCTGTCAAAAATCAATAAAATAAATCTTAAAAAAAAAAAAAAGTTATGTTCCTAGAGCCCAAATGTTAAAAATAAAAAAAGCCACGATGAATCCAAGTAGTTAAAGCTAACATATTACAGAAAGCAAGAATGAATATGTGGCTCAAGCAAAGCAGTAGTAAAGAATACTAATTTCCAGACATTGGTTACTCTCTGCCATAATACCTATCAGTTATTATTATATCCACACAGGGCTTGAGCAGCACATACTTTCTGGTTTCCCAAGACACATTCTGTTCTTCCTAACTATGGTTGTGAGTTCACAGAGCAGTTAATAAATCACACATGCTTAAATTGCTTCCACACTGAGATGCAATAACTATGTTACCAACACTCAAAGATCATTGTACTGTTCTAACAGACAATTTAAGCTATTACTAGTAATTAGAGAACAGGAACTAGGTAAGGTAAGAAAAAATACAGGTATGTCTGAAATTCAAATGAGGTGCTTTAAAGTAGTTGGTGAGAATCAAATGAGATAAAGTGAAGACACCTTTAAACTTGAAAGTTATATGCAGAAGTTCTTATGACACATACCATCATAGATGTATGTGCTCTTTTTAAAGATAGTAGTGAACATAAAATCTTCAAAGTGTTTTTTAAGAGCATAAAATTGCTTCATGTATTTTATATATAAAATAGTGGTAATCAATCTATGTCACTCCAAATGTAAGTATTAATTGGTCCTTTTGATTCTATGGATGAAAAATGCTGAATAAATGTAAAAATACATAACACACCTAAAGATAATCATGCCTTTGGGTCAATCTTATGATAGGAATCCCCTAAAAATTATTCAAAAATCTAAAAATGTGCCTTTGAAAAAAGTTTTCAAGTTACCATTTCAATATATAAAATGCATATGTTTACAAAAATTTGTTTCCTTTAAACACAAGACCTCCTTATTACTGTTTGTCCTCCCCAGTAAAGCTACTAGGAGGAAGCAATAAAATTGTCAAAATTCAACAGTCACCACAAATGAAAGAACATCTGTAATTATTTAAATTATCTACCTTAAGATGAATTGTAAGAAGCAAATCTATTATGTTGTAAATAAGTCAAACAGATATAAAGGCAAAGGCCCCATCAAACTTTAGAAGCAATCACCATGACTTCAAAGTTCTCCTTTGTACCATTACATAAAATTCTAAAAATTCATTTAGAATGTTTTATTTTGAATGCCATATTCAAAAACTTTACAGGTCAACATATTCAAAAACTTTACAGGTCGACATAAACTGACAAATATTTCATGTACAAACATTTTTTTTAAAGGCACTTCTGATCTGGATATATCAATACTTGCCTGCCAGTAGCTTTAACAAAAAAGCACCTTCCCTTGTGTTCCAAATTCTAACCAAAACATTAAATCAAATTTAAGAGGGAATTTCTAGAATATGTAATAGAACAGTAATAATCAACTTATTATTTTAATATTCTTCTGGATAAATCAAGTTAAGCAGTACTGGAAATTTAAGTGAGAGTATACTATGGACAGAAAAAGATTTTTTTTCCCTAATACATATATTCCCTAATACATATATCCCTGGAACTCCCCAGTTCAGCATATGGGTCCACACCAGCAGGTGCCGGGATTCAATCCTCAGTCCCCAGCACTGCAAAGTGAGCGCTTAACCCACTGAGCCATCCCGGCTTCCCCCTCTGTTCAAATTCTTATTCAGCCCTGTTCCCTCTTCCCTTACAAAAAAATCTATAGGTAGATAATACCCTTAGAAAAACTAGCTCCCAGTGTAGAGAAATAAAAATCTAAGTGCATAAACTAAAATTAAATTAAAAACAAAAATGACAGGCTACCTAAACTATAGATAATATCAAATGGAAGAAATTATGTGTATACAAATAAAATAGAGAATATAAAAACAAATTAAAATATAAAGGTAAAAATTAAGTGCATGTAGGGATATACAAATGGATTAACAACTATTAAAAATATAACTAAAGTTTAGGCTTCACTAACAATGGAGAAAATAGCTAAATAAATAAACTAGAAGCTACTTTCACCAAGTAAAGCTACCAAAAGATATAAAAACATTTTAAACGCTCACTCTCAGTACCTATATTATAACACTATAAATTAGTACAATCTTCTTGAAAGTAATCTTACAATATATAACAAGAGTTATAACATTGATGAGAAGCTTTGACCTGATAATGCAACTTTAGGAAGATAGCCCAGGGAAAAATAGCTCAGAAACAAACAAACACAACAAAAAAAGAAAGAAGAAAAGCAGAAAGACTACTTAACTATGCAAAGATTAAAACCTGGAATTCAAATGCTCAACTGGAATTTCTAATCATAACAGCTAAAATACAATTGAATCCTTTCTTGCCATTAAAATAACAATGACTAGTCAAATACAGATAAGCATATGTACGTGTTTAAGTAAGAAAACATAAAGCATAAAATAGACACAGATTACCATTACTTAAAAATATGACTTTACAATATAACAAAAGGAAGTCTAGTAAGCTGGGTTTTGTTTGGTTTTGGGGTTTTTTTTATGTGTGGCTAGGAGAGTATATTTTTTATTATTTTGGTGTTCATTTCCTTTTTATCTGTCGAGTTAATGTTTAAAAAGCCTTTTTCTTTTAAATCTTTTTCTACTTGCTTAAAATGGTCCACTTACAAAGGAAAATAAAAATATTTTCAATACAGCTCAGTATAAAACTCTATATTCTAAACCACGTTAGTCACAAAGCGTTAAAACATATATTGGTAGGCACCTTCGTTTTTGCCTTTTTAGGCAGGACTTAAAAGTCAACAGAAAGTTTGATTACTAATACGTGCAGTTTTTAAAAAATAATTTTTGCTTGAGAATTCTGTACTATTCATAGCACAGATGGTGTTTATCCTTATCACAATTATACCATTTTGTGATATGCAAAAAAATAAGAAAAAAACGTAGATTTGATAATAGTTAACATGGCCTCATTACCGTAATTTAATACAAAGAGAATGAACATCGAAGCAATTTAAATATTACCTTACAGCAAATTTTAAATCACTTTATTTATATTTAGAGTCTACCATACCTTCCAACTTTCCTTAACTTTGTACGATTTCTCTCCACTTGTATCTTATTTGAAGGTAGTTAAATTTAGATTTTAGTAACATGACTCTTTTTATTATTTTCTTCCAATTTACTGTGCCAGTGGCTCATACATGGGAACATCTTCCCCAAAATAAAAAGGATCACCTTTCTGGGTGTAAATGCTAATTAGAAGGTACGTTTGCACTATGAATTATGTTTGTAAGCGAACAGAACAGTCATCTAATGCCTTTGGTTCTTTACTAAAGCATATTCTATTTTAAAATATAACCACTATTGTCTTTTAAACCCCAAATCATGTTTCGTCAATTCTCAAAAAGGTTATAATCCATAGTTGTTAGTGAAAATGCATGCACACAAATGTGATTTAATGATTTGATGAGCTATTTTCTAAAATCTGAGATATACAACGATTATGCTTTTATTCAGTACTCGATTATCTGAATAGGAAATTTTGGAATTCACCCGATGCTCCTTATTTTTAATTGTGTAATTTTTCCCAACCCCAGTCCTTCAACTGCCCTCTTAAAGCCCCCTTCCTTCGTCCTCCACCCCCAAAAAGACTGAGCCTGGCCTCAGTTCCCGTATTTCAAGCCAGGACCAATCAGAAGCCAGGTTTCTTTCACTAATCCGGAACTCGGAGCTGTTACCAATGCTGTCATTGGCCAGCGTCAGTCCTTCGTACGTGCCCCAAGATAACCCCCTGGTTTTTCTCCCTTTTTCCCTTACAATGGGCCTTTCCTGATGTTTGTAACATATTCATAACCCACAATACAGCATCTGATAAACAAGTCACATTTTTCAAAGTGTTCGAGTGGAAAGAGCAAGGACAAGGGAAAGGAAGGCAAGGTACCCTTTCTCCGACTAGGGAGGGGGAGGGGGCAGTCGTTCTAAGGCTCTGCACTGAGCTCTGGAGCAGAGCTTAGGAGTCTGAGGGGTAGGGGCCGGCCGCGGAACAAGGTGGGGAGGGAGCAAAGAAAGGGTTGGAGTAAGTTGAAATGAAAACTTTACTCACTAGATCCTCAAAGCTTCTTCGGTGCTCTTTCCCCTCCCAGTCTAAGCGGCTCGGAATCAGCTGGAAGACAGAGAAAAGAAAGGAGAGGGGGAGGCAAACGATAAAGGCCAAGCCTCAGCTCCCCATCAACCCGACCCAGACTGGGTCCTGGTCCTCAACCCTCTGGCTTCTTTCTTTTGGTTCAATAGCTGCTGACCCATCGCTAGACGAATGTGTGTGGGGGTGGGGGGTGGAAGGGAGGCCAAAGGGGAGGAAATCTTGAAAAACCGCCTACCACGGGCATAAAGAGGGGGCGAATAGAAACCCCAGCGATATCCGCACCTTTTGAGGGAAGAATCCGGTTCACCCCTGTGACAACAGCTATGAGTGCCCATATCCAAGCCTCCCTCCTGGCCCCTGCCCCTCTCCCCTGAATTTCCCTCCTTCCTACAATCTCACCCCAACCCTCCCAACCTCCTCCCGAAGGTGGCTCCGTACCTGATGCTCCTCCAGCTCCTGTACTAGCACCTGAGCAAAAGGGAAACAGGGATATGAGCAGCCGGGCCATCAATCCACTCCTCCTTCCCCACTTCGAAACCAGCCGCTGACGGTAGTACTATTCAAGGCCCGCCATTCCCGCACCCACAGCGGAACCGCGCACTCCGTTGCCTCGATTTCCCCTTTGTAGCCATTTCCCCATGACTCCCAGATCTCCTCTTCCTCACCTGAGCGGATTTGTTGCAAGGTCCGGACTGCAAGAATCTAGCGATCAGGTAATACAGCTCTGAGGAAGAGGGAAGAAAGAGATTGAGAGGCAAAGAAAAATAGAAGCCTTTTCAAAAGAACCTGACAACCGTCGCTGTAAGCCCCCATCCCCTTGGGCCCCGGACACAGATACCTACCAGCTTCGATCTGAGTAGGTGCCGCCGCCATCCTTTTCCCAAGGGGGTTAGGGGACTTCGATCCGGAGGGGTTGGCGGCGGCGGGTGGGGGCGCTGCCTCTATTGTGGTGAAGCCCCCATGCCAAGGAGTCCCGCCGCTTCCGCCACACTTCTCGTTCCAGTTTCGGTCTCTCTCGAATTCATCGCATCACGTTTCGACCCATAGATATTCTAGCCCTAGAACTGAGGAGGCGGAGGAGGAAGGAGAGGGAGAGAGAGAAGGAGAGGGAGGAGCCGAAGTGTCGGAGGGCTGGGCGGGGGCAAAGGGGGTGGAGAGAGGGAAGGTAAAAACTGTGAGAAGGTCCTGCAGCGCTGGTTGTTCGCCGCCAGAGGCACTACGGCAGCAACTTAACATTCACTCTCCCAGACCGCCCACGGTTGCCTAGCTACGGCTCCCGGAAAGCGGAAGGAGAGGGAGGTGCTAACTGAGGGCGGAAGCTCTAGCCTCAACTGTGGAACTCGGTGATTGCTGTGTCTTCCGTGAGCTCTGGAGTCTGTGACCCTTCCTTTGAGGGCGGTCGGACCCTTTCCTGTCGCAGACCCTTCCCTCTGGTGTGATCGTGAGGAACGCGAGTGCCGATGGCTTGACTCAGATGATTCCTTCGTTTTCTTTCCAGCATAGAAAAGGCTTTTTTTTTTTTTTTTTTTTTGCTTTTTCCGCTTTCCCTACCGAAAGGAGGCTAGCGGCTAAAGGATCATGTGACTAAGGGAGGAAGGGAACCCCTGTTTCTTCCTCACTTGTTTCTACTCCAAATGATTTTGTACCAGATGAAAATGCAGTACTAACCCGTCCAGAGTGCAGGGTTCATATTGTTATTCATACTGTTATAGAGAAAGACCAATTTTGAAAATGTCCTCCGATTCTAATAAATATTGGGAGAGGAGTTTGCTGTCTGACATGAAACATTTTATTTTCTCCCTTTCTGTAAGTTTCACATGTGCTGTATCTCTCCCATTCCTATAAGCTAATTTTCAATCATATCTTAACAATGCCAGAGTATTTTACATGAATTTTTATGTATTATTGCATATCCATATGCAAAGTAGTTTTCTACAGGTTTGGGACTTTTGTTTGTTAATACATAACCCCAAATTTAGTACAGTACTTATTTGCAATATTTGGTTTATTGAAATATTAAGTAATGAAAGGGTTTGTAGAGTAACTGGCATATATAGTAAACTGGGTCTCTTCTATCCCTTATTCTGTTCCCACCTCAAGCCTTGACCAAAAGTAGTTAATAGAAACTTACGAGACCAGAAATGTTGCATTTGCTATGTACATTGAAATGTTCAAATGTGCCTTTTAAGTTTAGACTTGGATTCTTAGGAATTTGGTTTCCTCACTCAGCTCAGCCATTGACCTCAATGGGCCTATAATTACATTATGCAGACATAAACTTAAAGTAGATTCGTTAATTCTCACTCTGGCCATTTTTGCTACCCTTCAGAAAAAAATAACCACACAAGATGTGATCTGATAGGTCTGTCTTTGGTCATTATGCTATAGTATTTGATTAATGTTATTAACTGAACAAAAATATTGAAAAGATATATAAGCCCTAAGCAACTCATAAGCAGTATAGCAAAACAGACTACCAGACTGAGTACTTTTTATAGTTCAACTATAATATATACGAGTATAACATTTAACAATTATCAAACCATTACCACATACTAAACACTTTACACACTTTACCTCATTTAACCCTAGAAAGTAGGTTCTATTATGATAAAAATGACTATATGACTTTGGAAAACTCAAATTCTGTGAACCTGTTCCTCATCTATAAAATGTGGGTAATAGTACTTGCCTTGCCCACTTCACAGAAATTGCTGGAAGTCGTGTGAATGTTTTCTCATCATACTTCAGATTTTATAGGGCATTGTCAGCCCAGTGATCACTTCAGTATCAGTCTGGATGCAATCAGGAGAGAAGAAGCACAGAGTAATTTGAATAAGGAAAGTTTAAGATACAAAATTATTAATTACAGAAGTTTAGACTAATGAGGGATTACCTAGTAAGGAGTAAAGAGACCTCTTAAAGAATATAGGAATAGCAGATACAATAGCTACTACTACGAGAGTTGAGATAAGAGTATTCTCAACATCTATGCAGGGCAAAGATCCAGCCTTGTTGAAGAGGACAGAGCCAGGACAGGCTCCTTCAGTGGCAGGAAAGAGGCTATAATACCTTTTAGGCAGAATGATGGAAATCTGCCTTCTGGAATTTCCCAGAAACCTACCCTCTGGAATCAGCCCTCTAGGATACCTGGGAAATATGTTCATAGTGAAGTTTCTCACTAGAGGCACTTTACTACAAACACAACAAATGGAAGGTGCTAAGGTAAGCCACTGTGTGCCTCCTAAACCATGTACCACAGTAGCCATGCACTGGAGAAAGCTGCACAGGCTGCAGAAGCAGCCAAATCAGTAAGCACACCAGAAGCAGGAAGCAAAACCCTTTATCCCTGTCTTGCCAGTTCCCTCTACTGCCAAAGCTTTAGTTCTAGATGAAAGAAGGAAAAATATTTAAATGGCCCATATCCATTTTCATAGAGCAGTCAATAAGGAAGAATTTGGAGATGATAAGCAACATTAGTAAACTGGTATAACTTCCCTGCTGTTTTATTGATGTAATGACTAGGTTGATTAAAAGAAGTTATTAAAATGTGTACATTAATATAAAGAGTGTTCATTTGTAGGCGATGCCATGATAGCTCAGTGGTTGAATGCTTGCCTCATAATTGTGAGGTCCAGGGTTCAATTCTTGGCCCCCTCCCTTGCAAACCCACATGCTGAAATGCAGCGCAATTGGTAACTGCCTGGATGGCATGCAGATGAAGGTTCTCACCACCCATGTGAGGCCACAGTCCAGTTCTTGCCCTATGCAGCCCCATATCCACCTGTGTGAAATGAATCCATGTCACAACTAATGATGTACAAGTATGAAGATTGCTCTGGCCCTTCCTCCTAATCCTCTCCCCTTCTCCCATTAAAAAAAAAACAAACAAACAAACAAAAAACTTTAAAAAACATGTTCATTTATTGTGCAGGATAAGCCTAATACTTTGAATTATTTTTTAAGATTTATTTTTATTGTTTTTGACAGAGAAGGAGGGAGGCCCAGAGCAGTCTCCATGGTTGCATGTCATTAGTTTTCTACATACTTTCATTCCACAGGTGGGCTCCGGGCCTCTCACATGGGAGGCACACACCTTCAAGCTGGGGACCTCCCACATTGGAAGCATGCCTGGGGCAGGAGCCAAACTGGGGCCTTCCCACATAGGAAGCTTGCCTTGGTAAGAACTGAACTGTGGGCATACTCCAATTCAGCATATGGTACTGCATGGGTCAGTCCCAGTATTCGATCCTTGGACCCTGGAGCTGCAACACAAGCACTCAACCTGATGAGCCATCCTGGCATCCCCATGCTTTGAATTATTTTGTTGCAATTAAAATCATCAGTCTTAACTCTCTGGCCATGGACTTAATTGGAAAGAGGCAAATTTTTTTTTCCCCATAAACTAAAGCAAATATGAATTTATATAAAAATATAGATTGTTTAACTGATAGTTTTATTGGATTCCACACACTGGGTGGATTAAAATAATAGAAATTTGTTCTGTCATAGCTTTGGAGGCTAGAATTCTGAATTCAAAGCATTGCCAGGGCCACTCTCCCTATAAAATCTCTAGTAGAGAATCCTTTGCCTCTTCCAATTTCTGGTAGTTCCTGGCATCCCTTGGCTTGTGGCAGTGTAACTCTAGTCTGTCTCTATCTTTTCATTGTGTGTCATTGTGTTAAATCTCCCTCTCTTTTTACTTACAAGGACACTAGTCATTGAATTTCAGGCCCACGCTAAATCCAGGATGATCTCATCTCAAGAGCCTTAACTTAATTACATCTGCAAAGTCCCTATTTTCAAATAAGGTCACAATCACAGATACTGTGGGTTAGGACATGGACGTGTGTTTTGGAAGGTACACGATTCAACCCACTAACTTATTTATTTCATTCTGACTCTTTAAATTATATTTGTAAAGGTTTATTTTTTATTGTTAGAAGATGGGAGAAAGAAAAATAAGAGGTGGGGGGCGGGCACAAAGCAGTCTCCATAGTTGTATATTATTAGTTGAGACATGGTTTCATTTTATACAGGCAGATGTAGGGCCATACAGGGTGGAAACCACCAGGGGCCTCCCACATAGGAAGTGAGAATCTTCACTACTGAGCCATCTCAGCGGTTACCAGTTGCATCACAGTTCAACATATGGGTTTGCACAGGCCAGGGCCAGGAATCAAACCCCAGACCTCAATATTGCGAGGCAAGCACTCAACTACTGAGCTATCCCAGCATCCCTAAAATTGCATTTTAATGGAAGATCAAGATTGAAATTTTAACAATTCTCTACAGAATAGCAAAAAATAAAATAAAGAATCCTGAGATGAAGGAACAAAAGTGGTAAATAAGTTTAATAAAACAAATTGTATAGTTTATTTCTTTTATTATCTGTATCTTAAATGAACAAACATGTATAATGTAATAAAATAAAGTATTCCTATATTTTAACCATATCATAAATTACATTTTAATATACTTTATCATATTGCATAAGTATAACAGCCAAAACAAAAATAGAGGGGAAAAAAGGAAAAGGGAATAGAACTACAAAGGAGTAACATTTGTGTATCTCAAAAGAACTAGGTTAGTATTAAAATGAATTATATCCTGTTAAGAAGTATATAGTAAGCACTAGAGGAACCACTAGAGTAGTAACTGAAAAAAGTATTTTGAAAATTTTAAAGATTCACTAAGAAACATTTAATGCCAAAGAAAGCAAGAAAAGAGGAATAGAATAAAATAGATATGAGTTATATAGAAAACAAAACTAAAGTGGCAGAGAAATCTAACTACATCAATAGTAACATTACATGTGAATAGATAGGTTCCACTTCTGACATGAAAACATAAAGAGCTTTGACCAGCTTCCCACTGAAATTATTGAAAATTATAAAATATAAATATCCATTTAAAGTCTCCAGAAATGGTCCTAGTGGCAATAAATAAGTAAATAAATAAATGTGCAACATGTGGGCTGTGGGCTGCATGCAGCCTAGTAGGGCTTTGAAAGTGGTCCAATACAAAATCATAAACTTTCTTAAAACATTATGAGATTTTTTTCTGATTTTTTAATTTCATCAGCTATCATTAGTGTTAGTGTATTTTATGTGTGGAACAAGACAATTCTTCTATTGTGACCCAGTGAAGCCAAAAGATTGGACATCCCTGATATAAAACAAATGAAAAAAGAAAGCATGAATTTAAGAAAATCTAGCTTTAAGAAAAGTAAAAGTAAAATAAAATAAAAGTTTATAATATTTGAAACAATACTCATTCCCTTCATCCTCCCCAACAAGCTTATTAAGATAGAAACTCCACTGCAGAGTAGAATTGCCAAGAATACAAGGCTTCCTCTCCCCCAAGTAGTTCTCAGATGAAGAGCTGTCTTCTTGGGTGAGACAGGATGTAAGTGTTTCTCATACTTTTCTCCTACTACCTGTTGCTGAAGCTAAGTTCTGATCCAGTGCATCCAACAAGTAAGGGCTTCCTTTTTTGCCCATCCCCCAAGCATGGGACAGATTAGATTTTGGACATGGTGGCACTGAGAATACTGGGGCCTTGATCAGCCATGTACCAGATTGAGGCACAGTAGAAATATGCTAAGAGGTAAGGCAAAGAGACGCAGGCTTACTGCTCCCCTCATACATCAAGCACTCATCTTCAAAAGCAGAGATGTTAGAGAGAAGTGTGCCATTTTCCTGGCCCCCAGTATCAGAGCTGTAGCTCAGAGATTTTTCCCTACAGGAGCAGCAGGGCTAAAAATAGAGCTCTGAATGTTCATCAAAGGAACTTACTTTATTTGCAAGAGAATGTAGAGAAATCCAATCTAACAGCAATCTAAAAACCGTGAAGGCTGGGGTGAAAAACAATTGGAAGAAAATTAGTAGATTAATTGAAATTATAGGCTAAACCTTAGGCTGTTTAGTTTGCTGGAAAGAGACAAAGGAAAAAGACAACAGAAAAGAGCCCTTCTTAGGTGAGAGCAAATCTCAAATACTGACCTAAAAAATGATATGCAACTATGGAGACTGCTCTGGGCCCTCCCCCTTCTCTCTGTTTCTCTCTGGCCCTCTCTCTGTCAAAAACAATTTAAAATAAACCTTTAAGAAAAAGAAAAAAAAAAAATCTCTTCAAAGAAGCACAAATTTGACTGGATCAGACTGTGAAGCAATTTATATCCTAGTGCATTGTTGAAAATAATATAGCAAACAGTAGGCAAATTAGTAAAACTTAAGAGTTGAGAGTGGTCAAGAAAAGAGACCAACAGAACCCTGCCAAAATTAATGTCATTCCAAGGTTATTCTATATATATGCAAGGCTGCGCCCTCTGAGGGGCAACATCAGGAGCTTTACACAGTGAAGTGAACAAGCACATAGCAATAACATGAACTGAAAGGTGGGGACAAGTGCCCAAAGCTGCTAAATATATGATCTAAGATGTCTAGTTTACAACAAAATATTATGAGACATGCAAAGAAATAGGGAACTGTGAACCTTAAACTAAAAAAGAAAAGGGGGCAACAAAAACTCCCCGTGAAAATGGCCATATGTTAGATTGAATAGACAAAGCCTTCAAAGTAGCCATTACAAATATGGTCAAAGAACTAAAGGAAATCATGCTTAAAGAGAGAAAGGAGGGAAAGCTGGGACGGCTCAGTGGGTTAAGTGCTTGCTTTGCAGCCTGGGAGCCCAAGGATCTTATCCTGACCCCAGCCCATGCAGACCCATATGCTGAACAGGGGTGTGCCCCCAGTTCAGTTCTTGCTGGGGCCTATGTGGGAGGCTCCCAGCCCAGTTCCTACCCTGCACAGCCCCGTGCCCACCTGTGGAGTGAAACTATATGGAAAACTAATGCTGTCAACTATGGAGACTGCTCTGGGCCCTCCCCATTCTCCCTCTCTCTCTCTGTCAGTCAAAAAACTATAAAAAAAAAGAAAGAAAGCAAGGATGACATCAATGTTACATCAAATAAAGAATATAATTAGAAATTATTTTTAAAAAGGAGATTTTGGAGTTCAAAAGAGCAATAATTGAAAGTAAAAACTCACTGAAGGGAACAAGATTAGATTGAACTGGCAGAAGAAAGAATTAACAAACTAAGGTAAAACAGAAATGGGTCTACACTGAACTATAAAAGCTTCTACATAGAAAGGAAACCATCAACAAAATGAAAAGGCAACCTACTGAATGGAGAAAAATATTTGCACATCACATATCTGATAAAGGATTGATATCCAAAAAATATAAAGAACTCATACAGCTCATAGCAAAATTTAATAATGGAGAGAGGATCTGAATAAAAATTTTTTCCAAAGAAGATCTATAGATGACTGATAGGTATATGAAAAGATGCTCAACGTCACTCATCCGCAGGAAAATGCAAATAAAAACCACAATGAGCTATCACTTCACACTTGTCAGAATTGCTATAATCAAAAAGTTTAAGAAAAAGTGTTGATGAGGCTGTGAAGGAAAGGGAACCCTTGTGTACCCTCTGTGGGATTGTAATTATAAATTGGTTTAGCCAATTTTACAATGTATACAAATACCAAATCATTACATTGTGCACATGATATTAATATATAATGTTATATGTTAATAATACCGCCTTTAAATTTTTTTAAAAACTTGAAAAATGAATAAAAATTTTGACCAGAATAAATAAAAATGAAATCCCCAGATAAATGTGGAACAATATTAAGAATACCAGCATAGGGAAAGCCGGGACGGCTCAGCGGGTTGAGCGCTCGCTTTGAGGCCATGAGGACCGAGGATCGAATCCCGGCTCCGGCCCAGGCAGGACCCACGTGCTGAACTGGGGAGTTCCCACAGTTCGGTTCTCTAACTGTCTCTGTCTCTATCTCTCTCTCTATCTGTCAAAAAGTAAAATAGAAATAACTATGCACTGAAG
>PVKE010027233.1:0-21749 GCA_004027555.1 Craseonycteris thonglongyai | reverse complement strand
CACTTCTGCCCTCTTTGATCATATCTAAAAGTTTCACTTTTTCGCTGATGGTCATCATCTTCTTCCTCTTGGGCGCCCCGGAGGAAGCTTTCGCAGGGGCACAGCGCTTAGGCGGCATTATAAGGGCTTAATTAATAAAAAAAGTTATCGCTTAAACAAAACAAGTTATCGCCAACACAACACTAAAATACAGTATGCGGGACAGTCAACATCATGGACAAGACTGGCGAGATACAACAAGAGAAGATGCTAGGTGAGGCTGCGATGATGCGCAGACAATCAACTCACAGGGATAAACCCACTCGTCCTCTCATGGGTCGATGTCGCACCGGAAACCCATCACGCGCCTTTATGAGAGCCCGTGGGAGGGACTCTGAGTCAGCTCATCTCTGTGTTTGACATGCAGGGATCCTTCTCTCTCACGCATCCACATGAAACAACGCTCCTTTCCGCAATGTGGCTGCCGACATGGTGGTATTTTTTCATTTTTATTTTTTGATGAATATTTTGGGAAAACCCGCGAAGCACTGAAGCCGCAAAACATGAAGCGCGAAGTGGCGAGGGAACACTGTATTTCGTTTTGGAAGTGAGCTCTGAGAACCACCTGTGGGTTAGTTAAGGTACCTGTTGCTATTCTCATTTATCAGCCAGGGAAACAAAGGTTTAGGAAGGGTAATGGCTTCTCAAGACCAATAGCTAATAAGTAGGAGCATTAGATTAAGGAATCCCCATATTGTCCTCTAACTGCGCTGCATTGCTCTAAGCTTTCACAGATGAAGAGAGTTCTGCCTGTCTTCCTGTGAGCAGAAGCACTGAACAATGGGAAAGTGTTACATTAATTGAAATTTTAACTGCAATATTGAGCCAAACAGGGTTGGACCACTCCTTTTCACTCTGAATAGGAGTCATTATGAATCCACAACATTTCCTCACGTAGTTGAGTGGAAATACAATGGACGAATCCACAATACAGGCAGCTGGCTGGCTGTGGAGGTGAGCATTTCTTTTCCTCACCATGAATTTATACGAAGAACACTCTATTTTCCAAGGTAATAAAATAGTTATAACTTTTTCAAGCCAGGCTTGTCAAGCCATAACCCAGACAGAACTCCCTGAGCACACCCCCTCTTTCTAGATTCCAGAGCAGGCATGTCCAAGCTTGTGGCCCAAGATGACTTTGAATGAGACTCAACACAAATTCTTAAAACATAAGATGTTTCTCAACCATTTTGTTTTTAGCTCATCAGCTATCGTTAGTGTATAATATGTTATGTGTGGCCCGAGACAACTCTTCTTCCAGCGCGGCCAGGGGGGCCAAAGGCTTGGACACCGCTGCTCTGGGGCTTCCCCCATGCCCACCCTGTCCTCTCAGCTTCAGCTCGGCTTTCCTTTTAAGAGTGGGCGAGTCTCCCTGCAGACCCTGAAGAGCCACCCACACGCCGGCTTTCCTGAGCAGTCTGAGCCGGCAGCCCCGGCTGAAGGGCGGGAAGCCTCTGTTCACCGGGGTGTCTTCACCATGAGCTGCAGATTATCCCCGCACTCCCAGCCCACTTCCTGACCTCCTGGGCTTGCAGGTTAGGAGCTGTTGGGAAGTTTTGTTGTGGGTGTGCTTTAAAAGTATGTGGAGAGTTTGGGTGTTTAACCTTTCCCCTCCTCACCCCCCTAGGAGCATCTGATTGAGAGAGAATGGAGCAGTGGTGAGTTCTCAACCTTAGATGAGCATCAGAATCACCTACAGAGCAAAACAGGCACCTGATTCAAAATTCAAATATGTTAAAGGGCAAACTTCCTCTAGGGACGGGTATCCAGCCAGGTCTACCAGAGCTACAAAATGCACCTTGAACCCAGCAAATTCACGCCGGGACTTCTTTCCTACAGACACCCTTGCACTGTATGAAGGCATGTGCTTTCACGTTAGGCATTCATTGCAACATCATTTGTAATAATGAAAAGTGGGAAGCAACCCAAGTGCCCAGCAACAGGGGATTAGGCTACATAAATGTTTCATACAATAAGACATTAAGCAGCTGTAAAAAGAATGAGGATGTGCTCAACGTAATGATGGGAACAAATGTCCAATTAATATCATTGAGTCAAATCAAAAGCATAGAATGGAGCATATGGTATTCCAATTGTGTGAGAGTGTGTTTAAGGAAAGGGAGGAAATAACTATTTGTATTTGCTTTTATTCACATAAAGAAACACGAAGGATAAATAATCGATTGATAAGAATGGTATTTTAGCTCTCTGTTGCTAGGTAACAAGCTACTCCAGATCTAGCAGCTTCAAACAACGTCTGAGGGTCTGGTGTGCAGGAGTGTTGTAACGGGGTGGTTGTGGCTCCGAGCCCCTCAGGAGGCTGCACCCCAGTTGTCGTCTGGGGCTAGAGAGCGGTCCTAAGGCTCAGCTGGAGCTGGCGGATCTGCCTGCTCCCGAGCTCACTCGTGGATTTCTTGGCAGGCCTCTCAGGTACCTCCATGGCCGCTGGCCAGAGGCTCCAGTTCCTCGCCACGTGGGCCCTTCTACCGTGGCTTCCCCCAGAGCAAGGGATGCGAGAAGAGCAAGAGCACACAAGCCAGCAGCCGCCGTGTCCTTCGTAACTTAACGTGAGAAGTGATGCACCATCGGTGCTTCCACACGTTGTTGGTCCCACTGACCCACAGGCAAGAGCGCGGCGACACGGGTGTGCGCGTGCCGGGACGGGGGCTCCCCAGAGGCCACGTATTGGCAGCAGGCAGTTAGGGAATGGAATAGCAGGGCAGGAGTGAGGGTAAAACTTATTGTAATTTCTTGTATCGTTTTTAGTTTTGAACCACGTGAACCTCTTACCTGCTCTAAAAATAAAACAAAGTGTAAATAAAAATCCTTAATGCAAAACAAAGAATTCATAGTTTAAAGAACACGTCTCCGTCTCCTCTCACATCCACACCATTGTTTTTAAAGGCTGCACCATCGTTCCTGGAGCCAGTCTCACACTGGAAGGGCATTTAGGTGGCTCTTAGTCTTTCGCTATTGCAAGCATTGTTGCAATAAATATTCTGTGCAAATTGTTCTACATACAGTGTCAGGGCATATATCTGAAAGATAAGCAGCCTGAAGCAGAAACGCCTAGTTACAGGGTGTGAACATTTAAAGCTGACAAGTATGTGCAAACTGTTCCCCAAAGACGCTGCATTACTTGATGTAAGACAGTCTGTTTCAGGAGATCGATGGTGCTGCCTGGGCTTTGGGGTGTTCTAAAAGCCCCACAGATGATCCCAATAAACCACTGAAATGAGATGCTGGTGGTGGATCCAGCCTTATGTTCAGAGACCTTCCCAAAGGCCCAGATTGTTTTATGCCTCCACCATCATGGACCAAATGTCATCATCGTTCTCTGGGGCTGTTGCACCAGCTAACTGGTTGGCATACACCCACTTTCACCCCTGCCCCAGCCCAAGTTCTCTCCAAAATGTGAATCTGCTCACATCACTCCTTCCCGGCCTGAGATCCTCTAGCACTTCCTGAGTCTTCACATGGGACACAGTGCAGGCCCTGCCATGCAGCCTCAGCTGGCCTGCTCTCCCCAGCTCTGAGTACTTTCCGTTAGTACCTCAGTACTTGAGTACCAAGCCAGGAGCTCTCCCACCACAGGCCTCAGCTCAACCCTTCCTCTGCCTGGAAGGTCGCTTCCTCCTTTGTCACCTCCAGATGTCTTCCCTGACCTGCTGGTACAGGCCCTCAAACGACGAGGCGCCTGCCCCTTTGGTAGTATCACAGGGGTCACTGAGCATGCATGCGTGGTGGGTTTGGGCCTGTGCCCGCCTCCTCGCTGGAGTGTACGCTCATGTGGGCTTTGATCTCCAAGGGACCAGGGACTTTGCCTGCCCTTCTGTCCTGCATCTCCCAGCACCAGCTTCATGCCTGGCCCGCAGCAGGCACACGGTAAATACCCACTGAGGGAAAGGAGATATTTCCTCAGTTTTCCACTCTGAAAATCCAGGCTAACTAGACCCACTTCTCAGGGTTTTGTGCAGATGTTCTAACCGCGAGCCAGTGGGGTGTGGATGCTGGCCATCAGCTGGGCTTCTCCCACACACCTGCCTCGCAGAAGGCACGACTCATGTCTGTTCAGAAGTGTCCAGTTTCTGCAGGTCAGGGATGTTCTGGGTCACTCAGAAGTTAATGAAGCACACGTGGAGAATCAGAGAATGCCCAAGTGGACTGTGGTTAACTTCCTAGCCACAGGCTCTAGCTGCTTTATACTCACCAAGTCTGGAAACCCACTTGGAGTCAGCTTCTCCCAAGAGCCAAAGGTACTCCCTTCAATGAAAGTTCCTCAGGGGGTCCCTACCAGGCAGAGAGCCAGTGTGCCTGGCTCACTATCATGGGGTGCCTTCGCCTGGGGAGAAAGCTGGGCGTTGCAGCGGCAGCTCCCTCATTCAGCGAGCTTGTATGCAGCACTTACTCCGTGCCAGGGCTGGACGGGGCTGTGGAGAAGAGCTGGTCCAACCTTCTCATTTTGGAGTTGAGGGAACTGATGGCCAGAGAGGGAAGTGACTTGCCCAAGTTCCTGAATCTGCAGAGGTGAACTGTGTCCACTCTGCTGGGGCAAAAGTGTGACTGATCCCACATCTACCACCTCCAAGTTCCCTGGTCCAGCTGCACATGCAGTGGTCACCCTAGCTTAGCAGAGTGTGCTCAGATAGGCCAGCAGGTTCTCAGAAGACAAAACAAAACAGTTTCCTCAAGGGAGGCCGGGCCTTCAAATAGTGCAATGTAACTAAGTAGTCCAGCATGTCTCCCCTGCTCCTCCAGGCTCATCACTAGTCTCCCCCTTGCTCTCAAAACTCAAAATTCAGGGAACCCTCTGGACCCTGGGCTTCTACGTGCTGTTCCCTGGGCCTCGGGAGAGCTCCTCCCTCAGCCTCATCTGCCGGGGATTGCAGCAAACTCTCACACACTAGGTGGTTTATAACCGCAGAAATGGATGGCTCACGGTTCTGGAAGCTGAAGTCCGAGCCCAGGCTGCCAGCACGGTTGGGTGAGAGTCCTCCTCAAGGTCACAGGCTTCTTGTATCCTCACGTGGAGGCCAGGACCAGGAAGCTCTGTGTGATCTCTTACAGGACACAAATCCCATTCATGAGGCTCCACCCTCCCGACCTAGTCACCTCCCAAAGGCCCTACCTCCTAGTCCGATCACCTTGGGAGGGCTGGGATTTCAACATTAATTTGGGGAGGACACAAACCATCAGTCCATTATACCCTCCATCTCCATCAATCTCTAGGTGTCAGATCAAACCTCTCTTTCTCGGGAGACTCTCTAGAGTAAGTGACAGTCTCCCTGTCACACGCTGCTGTGGCACCTCTTCTACCCACATCGCAACTGTCATCGATGACATGGGATGGATGATATGTCTTTAATATCTTTCTTCTCTGAGTATTTTAAAGTCTGTCAGGGCAGAAATGGAACCTGCATCAACCCCAGGCACACCCACACTCAGCACGACATACCCAGAACACTTCAGGTACTGGGTACATACTTGAGGAGAATGACCCTAAATGGACCAAGAGCTTCTGCCAAGACTCAAGTCCAGAGCTGAGAGTGAGGACAGACTCGACTGGGAACCATCACTGAAGTGAAATGGGTGAGAGGACTCACGAGAAATCTCAGGATGCAGAAAGAAAACAGTTTCCCTCTAAAAGAAGGATCCTCTTCCTTTTACACTAAGGCAGGTCCCCGTATTTAATGAAGCCCTCGTCGTGAACGCGGACTGCAATTTGTGATCAGGATGATCAGAAATTTCAGAACATAGTGCAGGTTTCTAGGGCCCCTTCTGGCACCCTGTATGATGATGCTGACGTGCTGCCCACAGCTGCATTCCATAGCTGCTGAGTCACGTATGTCTGAGGCACGGCAGTCATGCGGTAATGTGTTTTGTGGACTTGTACTTCTGCGGCGATGACAGATAGCAATCCTGTGTTTGAGGCTCCCTGTAGGAGGTTATTAAAACCAACCCCATCCCCAGAAGGAGAAAACCACACTGGCCGCCTGTCTAGAGGGTAACCATGGCCGGGAGACAGAATAACACTTTTCTTCTGGCTTTTCATACAATAAAACTTGGAGCAGCCAATCATTTGCTAACTCTGTAAAGGCTTTTGCTCAGAAAAATGTTTAGAGGGCATCCCACTTAGTCTGAGCAAAAGATCCTGAATCAGTGGTCCTGGGTTCTAGTCCTGACTTTGCCACTGACCCCCAGGGCTAACTTGGGGGTGTCAGTCTCTACCCCGTACCTATTTCCCACAAAAGGAAGGGAAGATCTCTAAGCTTCCTTCTGTTCTAGCAAAACTATAATGTGAATACATGAAGGGGAAAGTGACCTTCGCCCCACTATGGACTGAATTGTGTCACCCAAAACTATGTTGAAGGCCTACCCCCCCAATGCGATGGTATTTGAAGGTAGAGCCTTTGGGAGGGGCTTAGACTTAGGAGAGATCATGAGAGTGGAGATCCCAAGATGGGATTAGTGTCCTTATAAGAAGAGACACCAGAGGGCTTGTTCTCTCTGCCCTGTGAGGACACAGTGAGAAGCAGTCATCTACAAGCCAAGAAGAGGGTCTCACTGAACCTGACTCCGCTGGCACCATGACCTTGGACTTGCAGCCTCCAGAACCGTGAGGAAGGTTTCTGTCGTGTGAGCCACCCCATCCACAGTATTTTGTTACAGCAGCCTGAGTAGACTACAACACTCTCCTTGACTTGCTCATGGCTTCGTCTGCCCTTCGAAGACAAACTGGGGAGCATCAGGCCAAATCAGACCTGCCTGTGGTGGCGGTACCAGGGGACGAGGGGGACCCTGACCAGTACTCTATGCTTATGGGTCAGCCCCCTGCCCAGCTCCTTCACCTGTCAGAGGAAGGGGGTCTCCCTTCGGCACCCCCTAGGGGCTCCTGCAGCTGACCTCCCAGGGTGGCCCCTCTCTGGGCTCCCTCCAGCAGAAGCAAGACTGGCCCTGGGAGGTGAGTCTCCAGGCAGTGAGGCAGAGGCTACTTCAGTGCTCTCCTCAGTGTGGGGCGCATAACCTTCACAAGAGTATCTTAGGGGTTGATGGCAATTTACAAGCTCCCAAAGCACTTCGATGAACGTCTCTCTCTGTTCCATGTGGTGACTCTGACAGAGAAGCAGGAATAATCACTCCCCATTTGCGGTGGAGCAGTCAGATCCCCTGAGGGTCAACCCCCTTGCCCAGGGTGGAAGCATAAAGGTTTGAATCCAGTCTTGCGGCTTTGAGTTCAATATTCTTTCTATTCATCCACATTGTGTCTTAGATTGTGCAGAGAACCACAGGGGGAAGTCTGAGCAGAAGAGCCTGTGGAGGTCCCCACCCAGCCTGCAGGGGGTGGAGGACAGGAGCTCTGTGGAGATGGGGGGGGCGTCCCCATGGTGGGGTGATATCAGCCATAGGCTGGCTTTTCACCAGGAAGGGTGAGATAGGGGAGCTGTCCTAAGTCAGACAAGATGGGCTGAGAGTGCAAAACCTGTTCAGAGAACAGGAGGTCTTACCCTCTTGAAGAACCAGAGGGATCAGGGAGGACTCGGAAGGTGGAGGAAGGGTGTCTCTGACATTGCTGAATCGAGGAGCACAAGGGGACATTTATTTTTGGAGACAGTGGAAAGCCACTGGCAGTTACTGAGCAGGAAGTAGACCCTGTGACAGGTACCCCAAGATAAAAAGACATACGACAGGGATGAGGCCTCTCAGCTGCAGCTCATAGAAGAGACTACCCCATAATCTGTGCATCAACCCCCCAAAGACGGCTCCTAGGGAGAATCAGAACAATCAAAGGTTGGGGGCCAGAGGGCAGGAGGAAGGAAGGCTGCACTCCAGAGGCCAGAGAGCGCGAGGTGCCTGCAGGGGCATGAAGGAAACAGTGCCCACTCAGTTCCAGGCCCTGGGAACCTGGGCCTGCTCCTCATGCTTCAGAGAACCTGCTGGAAGTTGACTGAAGGAGTCTCCGGGCCACTTGCTATCAAGGCGCTAGGTGCCTTAATGAAGGGCTGAGGACACCCTTCCTTATCCGCTAAAGCAGGCCTGGCTGACCCCAATGAACTCCCGTCCACAGCCCCGCAGGCTTTTCCGAAAAGGGGAAGTCATGTCACCAAGCTCTTCATCATCTGGGTCAGAGCTGGGGAACATGCATCCCACTGTGGACACACTGAGAATACAGCCCACTGTTATTACATGGTAGGGCAGCCAGGCTGAGTCACCCTGGGGCAAAGTCTTCAATTAGGGGAACAGCTCAGCACATCGGTGTCAGCTAGTGGGGACCATGCATCTCGTAGGTACCACCGTTCCTGGAGGCTAATTCTAACCCATTGATCATCTCACAAGTTTTCATGTAGTCATAACCATATATAAACATACACATAAGAAAATTCACTCCTAATTGCATTGTTGAACATTTACTCATACGGATGATGTCACTGTGCCACTAGTTACAAACACTTTAAATGAGAAAATGGGCGACATTTAAAAGTGTCAGTGGCATAACCCAGATGTAGAGCTGGGGAGGGAGGGAGCAGTGGCAAGTGACTGTACAGACAGGGGCAGCATTTGTTTAGAAGGGCCTGAGAATTTCTTAGAAGGCCTGCAACCATCTCGTAATCAGCGCTTGGTGATCACAGTAAGGGGAGGACTGAGGCAGGGCATGGATAAAACGAAGCGATAAAAACCTGGGCGTGTGGCTTTGGCATGCTGTCAGTGTTGATACAATTTGGCACACCCACCCCCGTTCTGCAGCCCCAATGCCCACACCCGCCTCGTGCTGGCCGGAGCAGCCATCCAGGGCGCAGCTGCGCAGGCAGCCACCAGCCAACGGTCAAGTAGTTCACCCGTTTGCCAAGACTCGAACTAGGGAAGCCTTTCTCACAGGCACAGAGAGGCACACCCAGCTCCGCAGTCGGTTCACCTGCCCATGCGAATGGACCACAGAAAAGGTGGGTATATCAGGTTGTGGCGACAACTATACCAGTGGTCAGGGAACCTGACCCTATAATCAGAAAGACCAGCAGGATGGGGAAAGTAAATTACTGTGCTTTTCCTTCATGTCTCATCCCTTCTTGCAAAATGACTACTTTTAAAGTCTTTATCTTTGTCTACTTGAAAATAAGATTGCATGGCAGAAAACTACTTTCTTGAATGAAGGAGAAAGGTCTGGAAGCTCTCTCTCTCTCTCTCTCTCTCTCTCTCTCTCTCTCTCGCTCGCTCGCTATCGCTCATGGAGACTGAAGTTGGAACCAGCTGCAAGGAAGAATGTACTGGACACATCATTGCCAACCTCACCGTCTCCTGCCAGATTACCAGGATGGGGGAGGGAAGGTTTCTCAGGAGCCTGCCCTCCTCCCAGAACTGGCTTTGGAGTCACATAGGCCAGAGGATGAACCCACTGTGCCATCGCTGGTAGCCTTAGGCTCCTCACCTAATCTGCGCTGCAGTTTCTTGAGTGCAGCGTGGGGATAACACGGCTGCAGGAGCACCAGCAGGCCCATGCTTAGCACAGAGCCAGCACCGAGCCAGCAGTCGGTACAGGGGCCGCGGCGTCATTCTTGTGCGACCCTGGCCGGCTGCCACTTTCAACCAGATTGAGGGGGTGGAGAATGGAGAGCTAAGAACTAGGGCTCTGTCCGGCTTCAAAATGAGCACGAGGCAGACTGGAAGTAGAAACCTCCATCTCAGGGAGCTGGAAAAGGCAGGCAGGGCCCGGGGGCAGCACCAGGGCTCAGGGCACCCACAGGCCTTTCAGCAAGAAAAGTCCGGCCAGCAGAACCCGGGACCAAGCGCACAGGCGCGGCCTGGCCGCCCCGCACCCCGCCCGCGAGTGGCCCGTGAGAAGGTCCGCTTGTCGCCTGACACTCACGGGCACAGGTCTTCCCATCACTGCGGAGCACGTGTCCCTCAGGACACTGACAGGCGAAGGATCTGTCGGTGTTGACGCAGGAGTATTCGCAACCATGGTCGCTCAGCAAGCAATAATCGGCCCCTGCAAAACCCAATGGCCAGGAGGGACTGTCAGCGAGGCCTCTGGGCTACTGGCGACGGGGACCAAGCCACAGGCTTTCCCACCCTGCCTCACCCCCAGGCATGCAGCTAGAGGACATCCCCCACGGTCTCCCTAGAGCAGAGAACAGGACAAAGAAATGGCAGGGGCCGCGACCTGCCAGCTGCTGTCCCCCACTCCTGCTGCAAGCCCTCCCCCAGCTGCGCAGTGCGGAGCGGGACTCACGGGAGCAGGTCTTGAGGTCGTCGTTGATGAGGAAGCCTTCCGAGCACTGGCAGACGAAGGAGTCCTCGGTGTTCAGACACAGCTGCTCACAGCCATGGTCCTGCTCCGTGCAGTGATCCACCCCTGCGCTTGTCACAGGCGAAAACGTGAAGTCAGCAGCAAACCGGGCATGAAAACACAGAGCCGCCTCGGACGGAGCCCAGGAGCCACACCACTCTACTCTCCCCGGGGCAACGGGCCGCTCTGGGAAAGCAGCCTCCTTCGGTTTTCTTCCCATTTCTTTCCAGAGTAAAGCGCCTGCAACTCCTGCGTTGGTGGTAATGACAGCAGCGCTCTGTGCTGGGACTTGACACCATCATCTACAATCTCAGGGTAAAGCTAAGAGCAGGCGTGAGCCCCAGCTCACAGGGAGGAAAGCGAGGCTCAGGAAGGTCCAGTGGCATGTCCAAAGCCAACCGCTGACATAGTGCTTACGAATGTGAGGGCTCCAGCACCAAGCGACTTGGGCTCAAATCCCACCCCTACCACTTCCTCGCCAGGGGGTACACTGGGCAGTTACTTGGCCTCTGCCGTCATTTCTGGACTTGAGAAATGGGGATGATGCTATTGCATTCTTAGAGGAATTTGGTGAGAAGTAGAGGAGTTGCTTCATGTGAAGCCCTTTGGAACAGTAGCCAACACAGCTACTCCCTCATGAATGCATATTATTTAATAGTGTTGAGTAAAATTAATTGTAAGCTTTAATTTCTGTTTGAAAATGAGAAAGAAAATGGTTTGTTCGTTTTTTCCCCAGAACCTGGGTATCCAGATTCCGAAAACAAAACCAGAGCCCTGGCCTGTGTGTGTGGCTGATCCTGCCGGGCTGCACAGCTAGCCACAGGCAGAGAGCACAGCTGTGGAGAACGGCTCCCACACCAGCCCTGCAGGCTGCCTCCCCGAGTTCCTCACCGGAGGAAACGCCAACCCACAGACCGGACAGACACGGCCAGCCTGGTGCAAGGCCATCAAGCAGGGCCTGCGACTGATCCCTTCTGGAACATTCCACGGAGGGATGCACCTATTGCAAACAATTGCAGGATATCAGAAGCCAAAGGCCTGTATTCACATCCTGGTTCCACCATTTACCAGTCATGTGACCCTGTGAAAGTTACTTCCTCTTTTTGTGCCACGATTTCCCCACCTTTAAAAAGGGATGAGTGTAGATGCCTCATAAGACTGTTATGGAAGAAAGTGAGTGAGCACCTGGAAAATACTCGCAGCCTGCACAGAGCAAGCACCCCACAGGGGCTTGCTCTCATTATGGCCTGGGGCTCCCTGAGCTCTTAGCGGGATAGGATACCATGGCTTTTTCTGGGGACTCCTAGGAAGAAACTTTCTTGAAGCTGACTAGGTGGTCCTTCTTATTAGATCTCAGAGAGAAAGACTGGCCGGATCCCTTCTGGACCCTCCTCTGAGCTCTTCTAGGTTCCCCAAGGCATGCTGGGAGGGAGGCAGGCCATGATCCCTAGGGCTCTAGTGGACACTGCCAGGTCATGGCCAGCCTGCCCCAGGATACCTGCCAGGGCTGCCAGCTGGCACACCCACAGTGCTGGAAGAAGGTAGACACAGATCCATCCTCACCAGGGAATCTCCGTGTTGAGTGGAAGGCCCCCTTCTCCCCACCCACTTCTCATAAGGACTCAGACGTCCAGAGGCAAATGCATAGCAGTGCCAACTTTCTGGTTCAAAAGTTCTTTGACCTCTTAGATCAGTCCTTAGAAAGTCTAATCGAGGCACTTTGTTCCCTCTGCAGACTGAAGGGGCACAAGTTTTCCTGAGGACCGCTCTGTACCTAATACTTCATCTTTGGAACTTTCCCTCTTGGTAGTTTAAGGTCCAAATGCTGAACAGCTGCACTGTTTTCATTCACAGTCGATCTCTGTCTCCAAAACTGGAGCAGATGGGCAGCTTGCTGGGTGAAAAGCCACACGAAGGGTCCTTCCATGCCAGACATGTCACCAAGCCCCTCGCCCAGCATGCCAGGGTCACAGGCACTCACCGCAGGGCTCAGGTGCCCCCACCCCAGCTGGCCTGGACCAGCGCAGACTGGGCCTCATGAAAAATGACAGAACTCTCCAGCTGGCAAAGCCTGCAAGTTTCTGCGCATTTACATCACCAGATGGAACTTTGTTGTGCCTCTTACACAAGGAAATTAAGAAAAGGCTTCACAAAAAGTCCCATGTCTCTCAGCTGTGCTCTCAGATCAGCTCTGTGGCAGCTCAAGTGCTTTCCAAGCTCAGTCCCTTCCAGAATCTTGTCCCAGCCTGGGCCAGTGCTGATCACTCTCCCCAAGTCCTTGATAACAATGAACTGTTACCTGTAACAGTGTGTTTTCCTTGTGCCAGACACAGGGCTAACAGAGCGAAATGGTCCTGACAATTCCCCTTATCAACGCTAAGAGATCAGTCCTATTACTATCTTTACTTTTCAAACAGACAGGGACATCGAAGGTAAATAACTGCCCTGGCTCACACATCTAGTGTGTGGTAGAGCTTGGACCTGGATTTAGGCCAGTCTGACTTAATCAGCGCTCTCCACAGCAAATAATAATGTTGCTTATATTTATTGAATGTTTATTATCTGTTTAGCAACACTTTTCTAAGCATTTTATATGTATTGATTCTTTGAATCCTCACAACACAATCTATGAGGTAAGTAGCATTAATAGTTCCGTTTTGCAGATGATGAAACGGAGGCAAGTAAGGGTAAGCTTGTCAAACCCCTGGGCTCACAGGAAACCAGGCGCTTCAGGAGCCAGGGGCCTGGTGTGGCCCCTTCCCTGCCATCAGCCTCCCAGCCCCGGGGCACACTCACGGCTGCAGGTCTTGCCATTGGGGTCCAGCGTGTAGCCCCGGCGGCAGCGGCAGTAGTAGCCCTCCTCCGTGTTGGCACATTCGTGCTCACAGCCTGGCTTGTTGAGCGCACAGTAGTTGATCCCTGAAAGGAGAAAGAAGACCCCCGCTCTGGGCTTCTCCCAGGGCTGTGAAGTCAGCCCTTCCCAGTAAATAGTAAGTAAATAAGGTCAGCTGAAGGACAGAGAAAACAGCTCCTTTTCTCCCGAAGCTCTTTTGAAAGAGGACCTGGTACCCGATGTGAATCTCTGGAATCTCTAGAATGGGTCATTTCCCACTCTCATGGCCAAAGAGCCCAGCCCCTTCCATGAGAGATGGAAAAGTTGAGAAAATCCAATCGTCTCTTCTTCCAGTTCACCGATCACTAGGCTCAAAGCGTGTAGGGAGCTGCCTTCTGTGGTGGCCTATGACAGTGACATCAGACAGCACAAGGCAGAATAAATGAAAGCCGATCTTGCAAGATATCCAGCTGCGTAGAAGAGGCAGGAAATGGCCATTGCATTAAGAAGCATGCAGATGTTTAACCTCACACTGAGACCATGACAGCATCCGCATCGAGCACCTGGAGGAGGCACATCCCGGATGCTGCTCCAGGTTGTTGCAGTTTTGTCCTGTGCAAATTAATATTCATCCCCATCCAAGCTGACAGGTTAGCTGTTCAGCGGCCAATGAGCAGTTGCATTTCCTGGTGGAAAATGCTAAAACCACGAGACCCTACACAGAGCAGGTTATGGGAAAGACAGAGAACTACAAGAGGAAGTCAAATAAGCTTGAGGGCCTTTATGAGGCTGGTATTGGGGGAAAGGTCACACCAACCTCAGTGGCTAGGCTTGATTGGTTTAACTGAATTGTTCTTTTTTCTGGAAATGTGGCAGACACTGTTAGTGCCATGCCCACAACCATTACCCTGTCTTCTTGGGACCAGAACCCTGACTTACCCACCAGGCATGAATCATGGCTGGTCTAAGCCAGCCTGGCAACCATGTTCTCCTTTGTCAGTGATTGGTCTACGATGAGAATATGCTCTAATTCTGGCCAATGAGAAGTTTGGCCAGATGAGAAGAAGTTTATTGGGGCCCCTAGGAGAGGTTTTCCTTCCTAAAAGGACAGATGTATGAAGAGAAATGCCTTTTTCTACCCTTCCCTTTCTGCCTTTGGATCTAGTAGTGCAAGGTTGATACCTGCAGCTGTAGCAGCTGTCTTGTAGCCACAAGGTGATAACTGTAAGGACAAAAAGTCAATATGCTTTGTCAGGGGAAAGGGACAGAAAGAGTCTGGATTCTTGATAACATCACTGAGTCACTGAGCTAACCCTGGGATCAACTACCTCCAGATCTCTTAGGTAAAAAATTAATGTCTGTAAATGGCTTAAGACACCATTGGAATTTCTGTTTTATGTGACCAAAAAGTACCCTAACTGAGACGGGAAATGATCTGAAGTCATGGAGTAATGAACTCAGTACACATACACTGCTTTTATCATATCTCTGCCCAAAAAGTATTGGGGACAGCTTACATACACAGAGAACTTGAAGACAAACACACCAACTGTCTGCTTCAATGGCTCCTCACTGTCCTCATTAACCTCTACCTTCTCACAGTCAGCAAAACATTTCTTCAGTGACCCCTGGTGAGACAGCTTCAGTGAAGTCAGTTCTTTCTCTGGGGCCTCTCTCTTTCATAGCATTCACCACAGTAGTCACAGAGCTTGTATGTATGTATGTGTGTGTGCATGCATGCACACGTGTGTGTGTGAGAGAGAGACATGCCTAAATATCTGCTTCTTTCATAGACTGTGAGTTCAACAAGCAGGGACCATGTCGTTTTTGTCTTTCTAATGACTGCATCATTAGAAGCAGTCCTATGATGAAGTTACCAATGATAATTACAGTTGCTACCTTTTCACAAGCATCTGCTAAGTGCTTAAGAATTTCATTTGACTATAAAAGTATTTATTATTATCTATATTTTAAAATAAGGAAATAGGTTTTAAAGGGTTAATAACTTATTTAAGATCTCACAGCTAGTTACAATGGAGCTATGAGCAGAACCCACATTGGAAGGACCCCAGACCCATCCTTTAAAAGGTCTCTGATCTGCCCTCCCAAGTGACTAGCTCATGGAACTTTCCACATCACAGAGTATGAGAAGTGGCTGCAGACTGAGCACAGAGAACCCCCACACATGCAGGGGCTGGCCTAAAACAATAGATGTCCCGATGAGTGTCACTGACCCTGGGCACTCTCTTCCTAACTCACCCCTTCTGCACAAGGAGAGGCAGAATACTGTTAGCTGTGTGCAGTTTCAGCTCATTAGCCTGGAACTCATCAACAGCTTTGTGTAGAATAGATTGAGTGCCAGGAAACAAGCAAAAAGCTTCAGTGAAGAAAAATAGGCCCGGCCAGAAAACATCAGCCACATACAGACAGACAACCAACCAACCAAGCAACCAACCAACCAAGCAACCAACCAACCAAGCAAACAGACACAGGGCACAAAGGGCCCTACAGCCTGAGGCCATATAGTGTGGAACCTGCAGGAATCACCTCATTACACCATTAGAGGAAGGTGGAGTTATCTTCTGCAAATGCTGTTTTTTTGTTTGAAAGAAGGTGAGTGGGAGAGAGAAAAGGAAGGACTCACAGCAGTCTCCATAGTTGTACATTATTCATTGTGACATAGTTTCATTCCACACAGGTGGATGTGGGGCCACATGGGTCAGGAACCAGCTGGGAGCCTCCCACATGGGAGGCAAGAACCTTCACCACCATCCTGGTGGTTACTACTTGCACCACAATTCAGGATATGCATTTGCATGGGCCAGGACAGGGACTCGATCCCTGGACCTTACGGTTGCAAGGCAAATGCACAACCTGGCACCCCCAACATACGCTGTTCTTAAAAGCCAGTATTTAGCCAGTACAGAAAACAGTATGGAGGTTCCTCAAAAAATTAAACGTAGAATTATAATTTGATCCACTAATTCCACTTTTGGGTATATACCCCCTCAAAACAATGAAAGCAGGGACTCAAACAGATATTTGTATACCCATGTTCATAGCAGCACCGTTCTTAATAGCCAAAAGATGGAAACCACCCAAACGTTGACAGATCAATAGATAAACAATAGGTAATATACACATAAAATGGAATATTATTCAGCTTAAAAAGGAAGGGACTTCAGACATATGCGCTACAACATGGATGAACCTTGAAAACATGTAAGTGAAATAAGCCAGTCACAAAAGGACAAATGTGATTTGTCCTTGTATGATTCTGCTTATATTAAGTACCTAGAATAGTCAAATTCATAAAGACAGAAAGTAGAATGGTGGTTGCCAGGGACTGGGGGAAGAGAAGGGAGGGATGTTATTGTTTAATGGGTAGAGTTTCAGTCTGGGGAGATGAAAAGTTTGGAACTGAGTGATGATGGTTACATAATAATGTGAGTATAATTAGTGCCACTGAACTATACACTTAAAAATGTTTACAGTGGTAAATTTTATATTATGTATATCTTACCACAATTTTTAAAAAGCCAGCATTGACTTTAAGAAAGACATACACACAAAATAATTAAACTGAAAAACATTTAGATTCTTAAAGAAGTGTCACTCTGCTGGCAAACAGCAATTCAAAAATGATTCTTCAAGTGAGAGCTCGTGTTTAACTATAGATCTTGGCTTTCTTTTTCTTTCTTCTTTTTTTTTAAAGATTTATTTTATTGTTTTTGATAGAGACAGAGAGACAGAGAGAAGGGGGAGGGCCCAGAGCAGTCGCCATAGTTGTATGTCATCAGTTTTTGACATGGTTTTGTTCCACACAGGTGGGTGGGGGCTGTGCAGAACGGGAACTGGGCTGGGGGCCTCCCCCATGGGAGGCACGTCCCCTTGAGCCAGGGGCCAAACTAGGGGGCAAGTACCAAACTGGGGGCCTCCCATGTGGGAAGCACACTCAAGTTCAGCATATGGGTCCACACGGGCCGAGGCCGGGATTCAATCTTCAGTCCCCAGGGCTGCACAGCGAGCGCTTAACCCACTGAGCCATCCCAGCTTCCCAATCTTGGCTTTCTTTACATGGTTGAGTCACATTTCTTTATGGGTGTGGCTTAGGTATTCATTCACTCATTTAGTCATTCAATCAGTATTTGAGTAGCCATTCTGCACTGCATATCTGGTTTAGTCTCCTCACTAACTGTGAAATGCTGCTACACGTGGGCCAGGCGTGGGTCGCTTTATCAGGTACAGCCCAGAATGTCCATCAGTAAACCCTGTAGGTCAGATGTCAGGGCTGTCAGATAAAAAATTAAACAGTGCTTATGAATGAAAGACCTCGCTGAAAAGACATCAAAACATGAGAGATCAGTGACCCCAGAGAATAAATTACAAGGCCAACCAAGTGGCACAGGCAGTTTCAAAACAATTGGGCAGGCTTCAAAACGTGAAAGCAGGAAATCATGTTCCTTTGGTTTAGGAGATTCGGGTGCTAAAAAGAAAAGCAGCCTGTCTGAGTCACACTGCCAAGACCAGCAGTCACATGTCTGGCTCAGTCCCCCCGTGGACCCCGCCCCAGGTCCACAGAGTGTGATATCTTCAGCTACATGGAGCACCCGCCATAGTGCCAGGACAAGCACTCCTAGAGCCAAGCATGTGGGTCACACTCACATCAGCCTGGCCAGCGCTGGTGTCTACGCTTTGCACCACCACTTTAATAATGTATGCTTTTAATCAATAACAGCACTTTTCAGAGAAGCAAATGGGGTCCAGATGAGGACGAAGAGCAAATCCTGGCCCCAAGTCTTTGCTTCAATAGGATTCTGCTTGACATTTTTTTCCCCAGTTTAATTGGATGACATCAAATTCCTTTGAAAAACAGATTTCTTATTAGATTTGAAAACAATGCATATCCATTAACTGCCTATTAAATGTAAATGGGTCTACCTGAGCTTGAGATTCATAATGCTCTTGAGAGCCTCAGACTCCTAATAGCAAACGGCAGATTTTAAACCCAATGTCTTTGCTTCCCTCATGCACATAATGCTCCAGGCAGTGAGCGCTCACTTCCCTTAACAGCTGTCTGCCCTCATGGCTGCGTGCAAACAGGCCGCTCTAAGAGGCTGCCCTCACAAGGAGGGTTGGGTTTGCTGCAAAGACAATGGAAAGTGTAATGAGGCAGGATGTTGGAAGAAGGGCCAATGAGGACACTGGGCTTTAGGAACATATCCCACTTTTCTTGCATGAAATAGTAGGGCACCTGGCTGACGAGGAAATGGAGCTAATAATTGCTAAATATATTAATATATGAATGAGAGTTCAGGACTCTGAACGGGGCCTGCAAACCAGCCCATCTGTGGGCCAGTTTGTGGTGGTCAAACTACTACCAAATGGTCACTTCCTCTCTACTCCCCCTTTTGTTCTCGGCATCCTTTGATAGTGTGTGCGCTGCCTTGGACCCTCCCCTTATTCCTCATGCCTTTCCAGGCAGGATGTGGGGGGAGTGACTGAGGTGAAGGGAACCTTAGATGATTGGTACAAGATGCAGAGCTTCAAGCAGTCTCCTTCTACTGAAGGCCACGTGCCTACCTTGTTTCCTTGTCTTTCCTTTAGTCACACACAACCACGCTTGCCACCACAATGGCTGAGTTGAACCAGATCTAAGTATCTCCCACATAAGAGCTTTTGACCCACACATATGAGTCCACTTGTGAGTGATTTTCCCTGGGAGTAGTTAGCCATGGACACACTCATCTCTAGAAAAAGGTGTGAATAGCACAGAGAGGAGTGGCCAGGCCAGAAAAGTTGGCCTCCCAACATATTGTATGCATGTGTGGTCTCACGGAAAATATTCCATCTAATTGTTTTCACACCCTGAATGGTCTCAGTTAAAATTCCCACTTAATGCTTGAATGTTCCCAGGGTTTGTATCCAAGGCAAGGCAGTGAGAATTCTCTTTTAGAAGAGAGGTTCAGTTTCAAAATATGGGCTCTACAGCCATCCACCAGCGTCCAAGGTGTTACCACTTATTAGAGTGAGTGAGCAAGTCCCTATACGTGGTAGGCAGAATGTGGCCTATCTGCATTCAGTTATATAGCTCATGGTCTGTCTGTCTATCTATCTATCTATCTATCTATCTATCTATCTATCTATCTATCTATCTATCTATCTATCTATCTATCTATCTATCTATCTATCTATGAGAAGGTGAGAGAGAGAGGATGGGGAGGGCCCAGAGCAGTCTCCACATCATTAGTTGTGACGTGGCTTCATTCCACACAGGTGGATGCAGGGCTGAACAGGACAGGAACCAAACCAGGGGCCTCACGCATGGGAGGCGAACACCTTCCCCTTTGTGCCACCCCAGCAGTTACCGGTTGCACCGTAGTTCAGTATATGGGGTTTACATAGGTTGGGGCTGGGGCTGGGGCTGGGAATCAATGGAACCCTGGAGCTCGCAATTGTAAGGCAAGTGCTCACCCGCTGAGTTATCCCAGCATCTCCTAGCCCAGAGTCCTTTTCAAAAGAGAGATAGGCTCAAACCTTTGAATACTTAGCCCTATGATGCATAGCTGCTGTGCTTATCACCAGGAAGAAGTGGCTGAGGGAGCACATGAGAGGATACACATGGGAATGGGAGTTCCCGAGAGTTTTGAACGCCACCAACCACACTGTCAGGAGAACGCGAGCAACTTGGTGCACCTGTGTGGACTGCAATGGGGACGCCTTAAAAAAACTTCACAACCTGCCTGCCTTAAAGAGGTCATTGTTCCAACAAGACTGAGTGATTCCAACCATAGTTGCAATTTCTCCAGAATGACAAATCTCAAGCGATCCATTCATTCATTCAATAAATATTCTAGGGGAAGCTGGGATGGCTTAGTGGGTTGAGCGCTCACTTTGCAGCGCCGGGGACCAAGGATCGAATCCCGGTCCTGGCCCGTGCGGAGGAGTTCCCCCAGTTCAGTTCTCTCTCTGTCTCTGTATATCTCTCTCTCTGTCAAAAACAATAATACCGGTAAAAATAAAATAAATAAATAAATAAATAAATAAATATTCTGTTGCACCTACCTGTGCAAAAACTTTGAGGTGCTGAGAATTCGAGAAGGAGACAAAGATAAGAACCTCTGTCCTGTGGGCTTTCTATTCTCAGGGACAGTCTGGTTCACAGTTCCCATGTGGGGTCCATGCTCCAGACCCCCCAGATGGGTCCCTGGATATGCTAGATGACAGGCATTTGAGTCACATCCTTAATGTTATCCTGCTGACACCATGTACCCCTTGAATGGTGTGGGGCTCCCCCCCCCCGATTTTTAGTGTTTTTCTTCCTTCAGATCAAAGAGGGTGGAGCTACAATTTCCCCCTCTTGGCAGCTATCAAGTGTCTTATCTTGCAGGACTGGAAAAAACCAGCTTCTTTTACCTCTTGTCTCTGGGCCCAGCCTTTTCTTTTTCAAAGTCCCGAAGACATCTTGTGGGGGTAAGGAGGAGGGAGCGTGCACCCCCATTTCAGATAGGTGGGAGCTTCAGCTGGGGCCTCGACATGACTCAATGAATCCAATGGGCTGACCCAGTCTACCCAACCTCTAAGTCATGCCCATCACAGGACCAGGTGAGACCAAGATAAAGGGCAGAATAACAGTAGTCAACATGAATGCTGTGTACAAGTACACCTTGCTTGAGATTTGTGAGGGGAAAGGAAACAGGCAGGGTCGCAAGCCCTTCTCCAACACCCAGAGCCACTTACTTCTGCAGGTTTTCTTATCTGGGTTCAGGGTAAAGCCCTTTAGGCAGTGGCAGGAGTAGGAATCGTCTGTGTTAACACACTCATGCTGACATCCATGGTCAGGGGAGGCGCAGTAGTCTATCTCTGGAAAGAAAGAAATAGCATCTTAGTGATGAACAAAACCGTACATCTAGCACAGGAAAACCAAGGGGGTTCCAGTCTTATTCCTCAACAGATAAATTCCCAAGACCTCAAATACTCTCTCCATGAAGGCATCTTTCAATGAAGCTATTTCCATGTTTAGGGATATAGCCCCTGAGGAAGAGAATTTTCTTGACATGTTACAAAATGCTTCTATAACAAACAAATTCATGAAGCTGCTTTCCTTGTTTGGGATCATGTAAAAGCCCTACAGTGAAAGAGTGTGATTGAGTGGAGTTTTGCTATATTACAGGCTGGGAAATGAAAGTTTGGTGACTGTTTCATGCAATTTATGCAGTTAATACAATGACATCTATCCAAAGTCAAAATCTCCAAACCACTTAAACTCCTCAAACATGGAGCCAACCTACAGCATACAATTCATATCCTGGGAAAAAGAAAACACCATTCATATTTTAGAAGTGAAAGGTGTCAAGATTCTGAATGCAAATCACCTCCTTTCTTAATAGCTGTACATAAACAGGATGGTTCATCTCAAGGTTTCACAATCAGAGAATGTTGTCTCTAGGTGCACATTAATTTAAATCAAAATATTCAGAAAAAAGTTTAAGTGGAATTTTATATAATGGGAATTTACTTGTGTAAGTATTTTTAGATATGAAAAAAGACTGTTCTTTATTTTTTTTAATAGATTCTTTTTTTTTTTTTTTTTAT
>PVKE010027232.1:0-21748 GCA_004027555.1 Craseonycteris thonglongyai | reverse complement strand
ATATATATATATATATATAGTGGTACAAAAGACCAGATTCCTCTGATCTTGAGCCCAGACAATTTAATAAAAAATGACTCAAACTAGGACTGCAGGTGCTGGTTTGAAGTCTGACCTTTCAGACTTTCATGAGTGTGGTCTTGGCCTGCCCCCAGCACATCTCTTATGCATCCGAGCTTGCCCACTCGTGGCATGTGAATGACTATGTCTCTTCTGACTACCTGGCAGCACTGCTGACGGATACAAGATAATGAACATGGACGTTCACCATGAGCTATAAAACCGAGGCCACACGTGAGGATCTCTTAAAGCAATCATGCCCTCCCTGATTCTATCATTTCTCCACCTGCAAATTTCAACCCTACTCCATGCAGGGGACCCGGCTTAGTGATTAGGCGATTACTGTCGAGTCCGCAGCCTTTGCAAAACAAGGGGCTGTCTGGAATGCACACTCATTTTGCAAACCAGCAGCTCAAAGAAAGTCTGTGTTGGTTGGGGTCACCTACGCCATCTTGCTTCACTGCTTCTCCTTCTTGGGGGTCTACCTTTGCTCATTTTATTTCTTATTAGCAGCTGGCTGTGAGGCAAGGAGGAAAATAGAATGGGGGCTGAAACAGAAGATATAAAATAGTGACACTTTTTAGTGAAAACAGCCTGAGTGGGGGAAGACGGTGGCACTCGGTGTGTTTTTAGGAGATCCAGTTAGCCAATGACTGCTTTTACTTCTTCGTTGTAATACTTGAGCAAAGTGCGTGCACCCTCTTACACACTCAGAGCTGTCATCTTGATGCTTCTGGCCCAAGGACGGGAGGCGCCTTGTTGCTATGCTTTGAAAAAGTCTTTACCCAGTAGGGTGAAAGTCCTCCTAATGCATGCCACTGCTCCTTTACACATGACAGCCTGCGACCTTAAACACCTGGTCAGTCACATTTAGAGAGCGAGTCAGAGGAAACGGAAAAGTCCAAAGACCGGAGGGCACATCAGTGCAAAACTGAAAATGCATGAATGCAACACAAGGCAGGAACTCCAACCAATACACGTCGGCTCTAGTCACTTCGCCTCTTAGTCAGAGCATCCTACTCCCATGGAGAGAAATCAGTGGCAGACAGCAGGAAGGAGTTAGGCTACTTCCCCCCCTTCGGAGAACTCAAAAGAGAGCAAACGTTCCAATTTCATGGGCAGAGGCAGAAAAGCAACAAGAGCTAATGGGAGTTTGCCCCACCTCAGGCTTTTCCAGGATGGAATGAAGATTAAATTCTATAGTCAAGTGTTTTAAATATTATCCATGCATTCTTGTAAAACAGAAGTCCTGAAAAGTGTTTGAACAGCAGCACACAGAATGATATATCATTGTCTTCTGGGTTCGGCTGCCATTTGACTCGCCTTCATCCAGGAACTATCCATCTATCCTCCTCATCCCTCATTTCACCTTGAAAGTCGAACAGGAGTAAAGAGAATATAGAGAAGGGCAGGGGCAGTGAGAAGAATGGAAAGACAGCAAGTTGGCTTCTTTTCAGTTTATTCTTTAATCTCCTGGGTGGATGCTCATGGTCGGGATAAAAAAAATAAAATAAAAGCAGTCAAGGCCATTGCTACACCTCAATCTTAAATTTTACATTAGAAAAGCATTTAGTGGGAAAAAAAAAAAAGAAAGACAAATAAAATTTCTTGCCAAAAAGAGTTGCATAGAAGCTTGACAATGAAACTTATGGCTAGTAATATATTTGGGGTTATAGGAAGAGTCCTGCGATACAAATGCATTCATTTTATCTTCTAGTGTCTCTCATTTGTCTATGGTTCAGGGTGTATACTTGTGAATCCTTGTGGAAAAAAGAATTATATTCTAAAGTACACCCAGATCAGGGTTATTAAACTAAACTTCTTTTCAAGGAAGGACGACTAAGAATTCCAGTTTTAAAGTGAAAATCAGATAAAAATATTTGGAGAGCAAAGTGCAATCATATTCCTGAATAACCAAATCAGGCCTTTAAAATATTTGAGACCAACAAATATTTGAGCTCCTGCTGCCCTGGGCCAAAAATCCAAGCTGATCTCAAGAACTAATCAACATAAGACAATGTAAAGAGTTTTGGTTGAGAACATCAAAAAGTAATAGGATTTGAAAGGTAAATACCAGAGATTTGTGCATATTTCTTGATTTGTGTGTATTTTGTGAAAACAAAAATATGGCTTCTCATTTATTTAATATCCATAAAATATTTGTTTGGTGCCTTGCAGAGACCAGTTACTAGTTAAGTATCAGGGACACCGTGTTTTGCTTATCTCTTTGTTCTGTTCTTCTGTACCTGGAGAAGGGAGAGCAATGTGCAGGATTCCAATCAGGCATAAGCATAAAAAGGAGCCAGATTACACATATGGATCTTCCACGTGGCCCCTGAGAAAGGGCACCCACCCAGCATGTGTTATGGCTATCAGAGCTAAAACAAAAGCTACAACAACAAGAGTGGAGGGAAATACTACACACCCAAGAGCCTGGGGCAGCAGAGGTCTGAGCAACCGTGTCTTCTGTAATTGATTTCAGCCTCAGGCCACGTTTAATTCTGCCAAAGAACAAGTGCACATTTAAAATTTGTAAATGGAAGAAGAAGTCATTGTTTTTGATGTCATATAAACATACAGTGGAATATATTCAGCTTTAGACAAGAAGGAAATTCTGCTATGAGCAACAAATGGATGAACCTAGAGGACAATATACCAAGTGAAACAAATTAGCCAGAGAAGGACAAATACTGGACAATCCCACTTGCATAGAAGCAGAGAATAGAATAGTGGCAGCCAGGGGCTGGGAGAGGGGTAAATGGGAGTTATTTAGTGAGTATTATATTTTCAGATATGCAAGATGAATAAATGCTAGAGAACTATTGTACAACATACTAACTACAGCTATCAATATGGTATTGTGTACTTTAAAATATATTAAGAAGACAGATCTCATGCTGTGTTCTACACACACACACACACACGATAAGGTTTAGAGGTGATGAGTAGGTTTAGTACCTTGATGCAGGCGATGATGCCAGGGGTGTATGTGTACTTGTTTATCCACACTCATCACGATGCAGAGAGTAAATGTGTCCAGATTTTTGTATATCAATTATATCTCTTAAAGCAAAAAAAAAGGCTGGGAAAAAAGTTACTCTTTTCCAAGAAAAAAAATAATTTGCAAGTGGTGGACAGTTTATTGGAGTATTTCTGGATTTCTTCTTCTCTTCTTCATTTCCTTTTCTCCTTTATTCTCTTTTGGTTTTTCTTCTTTCATTGTCAGTGATATAAAATTGATAAATGTGTTTTGTATTTCTTGAATGGTAAAGTTTCTTGATTGTTATGCATTCTGTGTTCCTTGAATTGTTGTAGTTAAAGCTTTTTAAAGGAGGAAATTGTTTAAATTATCTGTAATTAACACCAACAGCCGTCACCTGTCTAGCATCTGGTTGATCGAATGTGTGAATGCAATTGAACGTGTGTGTGCATGCACGCATGTGTGGTGGGGGAAGGTAAGGATTCTAGTTAGAGCAAAGGCCTAGAGAAGAAAACACATTCCTCATTTCTGTTGGAGAATAAAGAAGCAATTTATGTCTCGCCCATCCAATCCAGCTCCAAATAAACAATGAAAAAATGAAGAAAGAGGATTATAGTTATATTAACTCTTTCTTACTGAGAACTTGTGCTAACGTTTGGGTTACTTTTTCTCAAAAACAAGGTGGGGGTGGGAATCTTTCTGTCAGCTTTGTAAGTTACCTAGGAGTTACCAGGTTTTCTAAAATTTTATTAAGATTTAATTAGTGGACATTGTGCATTTAAAGAAGATATGACTGGATTCTTGAACGTTCACTTGCTCTCTCTTTCAGTATTTAAAAATAAACACCAGGCTGACTGGAAGGGTGTAGACATAGACGATCAATAAGAATCTTCTTTTTTCTCTAGCTATTAGAAATACTTATTATAAAGCCTTAGTGACATATAAAGTAAGCTGCATTTTAATTAGACTTCAATGTTTTATTTCTTAGGATAGCATCTGGAGAACAATATGATTTCATTCCCCACAATAAGATGCCTTTTGTGGATTATTATTCAAAATTACACCTCCCAGTCAGTAGGAAGAATAGCAAAGTTATCAGTGCCCAAAGTCGCCTCTCATCAAGTGAGAGTTATTTTCAGTAGAACCATCCATATCAACTATTAAGAGGAGAATAGATCTATATGACATCAATAAAGCTTTTCTGGCCCATTTTGACAAAACCGTCAATGGAAATTGAATTGATATAACTAGCTTTTGGAATCCTAATTTTGGTTGCAAACAGAATGTACCACATGGGGGGCCTACCCCACACGGCGCACCACTTTCCTATCTAGAAAATGTTCAAGGCTTTGTCACTGGTGTTAGGTTAGGAACCAACTTGTTACCTGTGTGGTCTTGGCCCCAACCAGCCGCTTCTCTCACCCCTCTGCTCCTCGAGCTTTTTGTCACTTCCTCTAATCTACCATGTTCTTTGTGTCTGATGCCCTGGTCTTCAACGAATCTAAGTTTTCTGCCTGATATAATTCCATCTGCACTTTTTCTCTCAGCTTTTGTCAATTGTCTGGCTTAACCTTCTGGCTTTGGGTTAAATGTCACCTCCTCCAGATGTCTCCTTTCAAACCCAAAGTTCATCTCATTGTTTTCTTGTTTTTCCCCAAATGCTTCTTTAGCACTCAACATTTCTCTACCACAGCATTTTGCACTGTTGCAATTGCCCATCTTCTTGCTTGCACACCCCAATGGATGAGAAGCAGTGTGCAAACGATGCCCTTTATCTTGTACAGTACACCATTGTGTCCGGTGTCCCTCCTATAGGCCCTCCATGAGTATTTTTTTGAAAGACCAAATTTTAGATCAAGTGAGGTGGTGCTGGTCTTAGGGAATTAGAAAAGAAACGGGACAGGTGAAATGTTACGGAAGGCTGGGCAGGGATAGGTACTGTAGTGTCATCTAAAGGCTGCAGGGAGATGCGTCCCAGAGACCAGGGAAGGCGGCATGCAGTGGTCTGGCTTTGAGTTCCAAGGACCTAGTGCGGGGATGTGCATTCAGTCCTAGTCTTGTCGTTAAGAAGGTTTTCCAATGCAAAGAAGAAGTCCAGTCCCAAAGGAACCTGTATGGACCAAGAGACCAAGGTAGAGACCCAATTACTGAAATTAGCATATAATACAAATGTTTGGGCATCAAGAACAAGATGAGAATACATCAATTAGGCTTGTGGCACAAGGTTAGAGTGGGGCCAGAACAAGGTGGAGGATGTAGTCCCTAAGAAACCTTGGATTTCTTAAAACTCAGGAAGATAATTAGTTCTGGAGATTAGAGGACAATGCGTCCTGCAGATGAACAGTAATGGCCTCCTACTATGGTAATCTGAGAGATTTGAAGCCAAAGACCAAGGAAGTCATTACACCTGTCAGGAAATCCCATCATTAGGAAGGTCAAGCTGACTGGACTATCGAGGTTAAATCTAAAATTGGATGCTTTGCACAGACTATCCATCAGGTAATCCACTTGGCAGCTGGGGAGGAAGGAAGACAAAACCAGATTCCCAAGTCTGCAGTGCTCACGGTATTTATTTTTCCCTCAGAGGGCTTTCTAGTGTCCCAGGGCCAAATTGTCTGCAGAGGACTTTTGTCCTTCTCAGGCTTGTGTGTTGATGCTGTTGACAAATAACATTCTTCAAGGCAGCAGTCTCTGCCCTTTTTGGAACAAGGTTACCAGTCTTGTGGAAGATCAGTTTTCTACTGAACGGGGCTGGGGAGGGGACAGCTTTGGGATGATTGAAGGGCATGATATTTATTGTACATTTTATTACTATTATTATTATTACATTGTAATATATAATAAAATAATTATAAAACTCACTTGCACTCTAAAGCCCGCCACCAGATGCAGCTAAATTGTTACTTGACACTCACTGATAGGGTTTTGAAATGAGTCTGCAAGCAACGGATTTATGATGGTCTCTGTGCAGTCAAAGCTCTCTGCGAATGTTCATCCGTATTTGCAGTCGCTCCCCTATCACCGCCTCAGCTCCACCTCAGATCATCAGCCATTAGATTCTCATAAGCAGCATGCAACCTAGATTCCTCGCACACAGAGTTCACAATAGGGTTCACACTCCAAGAGACTCTAATATTACCACCGACCTGACAGGAGGCGGAGCTCAGGCAATAGATGAATCTTCACTCACTGTACAGCTGGGGGTTGGAACCCCTGCTTTAAGGTATGTTCCATGTTTGACTCTATCTGAGTCATCACACTGTTAGGGCAGCTACTCCATGGTCTATGAATTTCAGTGGAGTATAATTTGTTTTTGATATTATACTTCACCAAGTGCTACTGCGGTGTCTGCCATTTCTGCCAAGCTTCCGAGTCACAGCCTCAGTGATAAAGCTCCCTGGATCAGCCAGAAAGAATCATTTTAACTCAGGCCCACTAGCAAAAATCTCAGCCCTGCGACACTATAGGTCACATGTACAACCAAAAAATGTAGTCAAACATATATGAGAATTAGGGAATTCATCATGCTAACTTACAGAGCATTTTGTCTGGAAACCAATACTTCCCCACATTGGATGTAAGCCCTAGAATTGGATCCAAATCAAACTTTACAATTTTTTCCTTAGTGTTGACATATTTTCTGTTCACCATGTAAAAGGGAAAGGGACTCAACAGGAGTGAATGGCAGTGCATTCTGAGAGAAGAGGGTAGTAAAAAGTTAGTTACTTGCGTTGAGAATTCCAAAAGGATTTTCTGCTAGATGTTCAAGAATCTGAATGTGGGAAGCTGAGATGGCTCAGTGGGTTAAGCACTCGCTTTGCAGCTCCAGGGACCAAGGATCGAATCCCAGCCCCAGCCTGTGTGTAGACCCATATGCTGAACTGGGGTGAGCTTCCTATGGGGGAGGCCCCCAGTTCAGTTCTTACCCCCTGGTTCAGCCCCTGGCTCAAGGGGGTGTGCTTCCCATGCAGGAGGCCCCCAGCCCCGATCTATGACCCACCCATCTATGTGGGACAAAACCATGTTGAAAACTAGTGACATACAACTATGGAGACTACTCTGGGCCCTCTCCCTTCTCTCTGTCTCTCTGTCTTTGTCTCTCTCTGTCTCTGACAAAAATATATATAATTTGAATGTAAGCTATGGCTTTTGTATGCTGAATGCTGCCATGCTGCCTCTTTACTGGCAGCTGAGAGAAGAGACAGATGGTTTTTAAAAAGGAAGCAGGGTAAGGGGTCAGGGCCTCTTTTTGTTTTGCTTGCTAACCGCCTTCCTCATTGGGTGGCAGTCTGTTCAAATATCTCCCGGTTTCAATAAACCCTGAGCTTTCTCTGAGTTTCTTCACCTCCTAATCTCACATGTGGCCTAGAAAATAGGTATTAAACAGTAAATATCATTTTTAACAACTGAATTCATGAATGAATCAGCGTATCAATAACAAGTTTCTTCTTTTTTTTTTTTTAATTTTTAAATGCATTGGGGTGACGTTGGTTGATAAGAATTACATTGTTTCCAGGTGTACAACTCTACATTGCATTGTCTATGATTGCATTATGTGCTCACTACCCAGAATCAGCTCTCTTTCCATCACCGCATATTCGATGCCCCCTCCCTACTCCCCCCTCCCCTGGTTCTCCCACCCACCTTCCCCCTTCCCCTCAGGTAACCACTAATTGACAACTTTCTTAGAGGTGCTGCGTCAAAAAGCGATTTCTCCCTTTCCTAAGCCAGAAGATAAGTTGGTCTAGCCAGAGGGCTGAAGGCCAAGCCACTCAGAAACAGTCCAGGGAGAGGTGTGTGCATCTGAGCAGATTACAGAGAGGCTAGTCAGCCAGGATGGAGGAGTGCTCTCACCACACCTGCAAAAACCCCAGTCTTCTCATACTCTCCCTGCACACTCCTCTGCACCTCTCAGTCCTTTGTCATTTGGAGAATTAGATGTATTGGGCCGTTGGGGAGGGGCTCTACTTTATGCCCAGCCCACCACTTTCTGAATATGATCCCACCTAATCCTCATAAGAAATGGGTGTCAGTATTCTTGCCTTTGAGCAGATAGAGGAGCGAGGCACAGAGGCCTTAGGCGACTGGCGCGAAGTTCCACCGCTAGCCAATGGGGATGATTCCAGAGTCCTTTGGCCACGGAGAAGCCTTCGGTGGCCTCGCAACTTGGTTGTCTCCATTTTGCCTCATCTCTGAATCATGACCTCACCACTATTGCCAAGTTATTTCCTGACTAGATGGCACTTTAGAAAACAAGTTCCCGTGCTGTCACTGAATCTCTTGGCTACCCTGAAGGCCGGTGAGGTCAAGTGCACGGGGCAGACGTAAGGTGGATGAGGAGCTGCTGGTGTTCCTGAAGGATTTGCACACCAGCCGGAGCTCCATGAAGGGGCTCGTGCAAGCACAGGAGCACGGAGCTGTGTGGGGGACGGCAGGGAGCCTGCCAGCCGGGAAGGGCCTCGGCCTTTGCACCTTCCTCATCGTTCCACGGTCACAAACCTCCTTGCAGGCCATCATTTCCGACTCCAGTGTCCTCCCACTTGTCACAGGTCTCCATCCGCCTGACCGTAATGAGCAATTTGCTCTAATCCATGAAGAGAAATTGCAATTTAATTCATTTCAGTGGCATTTTGAGAAGGGAGAGGCTTCAACGAGCTATTCGGTGTCCTCTACAATACTCTTGAAGGTTAATCGCTACCCAATATGCATATTTGAGCTCCAAACTCTGTTCTTGAGAAAATGGAATAATTAAACTACAAGTGGCAATTACTTGTATTTTAGTAGGCTTCTCGCTGTAACAACATTATTAGCAATATCTTTTCTAAGTTGGCATCCAGCTCTCAAATGTCTATTTCCAAATGTGTGTTCTATATCAATTTCTGTTAATTTTGTTCAGTATTGAAAGTGAAAAGAAGTCATCATGATCTGATTGAAATCTGAAGTTGATTTTTTTTCTAATACAGCTTATTCTCCCCCATAAACCTCTTGCTTCAGAAATTTGTCTCCACTTGAATGTCTTCTAACCAGATCAACACTGATTGATTAGAAATTATTTCTGAATTTACTTTAGAAATGGATCTCTTGTGCATTCACGTAGAGGGAATGCTTTACAGCCATTTAAATTCTGTATTTAGAGAATATTTATTAATATGGACAATGTTTCTAAGATACGTGGGAAACTATGTTAAATTCTATGTAGAGTATGTGCATCATTTTCAAAATCTAATTCTACATATGCATAAAATACGCATGGGAAAAATGACTAAAAAGAAATATGCCAAATGTCTTTTGATGATGGCTTTTGAGTAGTTTAATTTTTTTTCTTCTTAATTTTTCTGTATTTTCTATTTTTTTCTAATAGGTATTAATTTGTATTAATATTTTACACAATAAAGCAGCCTCTTATCTAAAACTCACACTCCACCGTTTTAGGGCTGAATTATCCTTAAATATTCTACCATTTTAGCCCTCTCCCTAGAGATCAGCATTCTTACTAACGTTGATGAATAGCAGGGTAGATCAACAATGGCACGCGCACATTTAGGGCAGGAGGACTCTTTTGCAGAGTGAAAGCGTTGCTGGCTTGTGTGCTGTAGGATAGTTTGTAGCATCCTTGGTCTCTATTCACTAGACACCAGCAGCACCCACCTCTGAACAGTGACAAGCAAAAATGTCTCCAGACATTGTCAAATATCCTCGGGGGCGGGGAGTTAAAAATCACACCCCAACCCCCATTGAGAACACTGATGTACAGTCTCCTAAGTCTTTTTTCCCTCTGCGAGAGCACGCATATACACCCGTAAAGAATGTAGCATTAAAATCAAATGGTATTATTTGTACATATCTATAACTTGCTCTTTTACAATTCAGTGTTATGCTTTAGTTGTATTTATCAATTAAGCCATATAAGTCTCATGTATTAGATTAATAATCAGAAAACAAAAGGAAAGTAGCAAAAGCTTATAAAGAGGACATGTATATGATTATAATCCAGATAGAGATGGTCAGGAAACCATCACACTACATAGGTAGAGGGCAGAAGGGGGCCTTGGGGCATGTTCAACCCTTTGATGAAAAGAAGAGCCCCCGAAAGCAGCTGTGACTGAGAAGCAAGTGCAAACAAAGGAATGGTAGGATGCTCCATCTAGAATGTGTGTGGGGGGAAGTGTGACCCCTGAAATCCCAGGCAGCTGGGTGCTGGCCCCCAGAACAACGCTAGTCAAAGACTTCCCCACATCAATGCCTTCTCACTGGTTACTGTAATCCCACACCAGCCAAGTCCTTTATCTACTTTCCTTCAGTGAAACCTACCATTACAAACCTCCCTTCTTGATGAATATGGAGATTTCAGGACCCACGTTAAAGCAGGATTTAAACTTTGAATTCAGATTCAAAATGTAAAAATGGGGTTTAGGTTATTCCTCTTCCTCAGAGTCGAACAATTAATTTCATCAGGAAATAGAGCTTTCCAGAAACTCCCAACCCCTGTGCCTCTCTCTTGTCTCAACTTCAAACTTCTTCCAGAGGAAATGACTACCCTGATTTTTTTGACAGTCATATTCCTTCCTATTTTTTATTATAGTTTACTACCTATGTAAAAATCCCTAAGCAAAATGGCAGCTCTGCCTATTTTGAACTTTACTTAAATATAATCATTTTGTGTATTCGTTCATCTCTTGTTCTTTCATTCACCATCCTGTTTGTGAGAATGGTCTGGAACATCAGTTCCTCAGTGGTGGTGTACATGTTCCCGGGGGGAACGTTCAGGGCCACGTGAAAAACAATCACTAACAATAGTTAACAGTGTTATGGAAATTGTAACATTAAATCTGTGATGTGTATTTTTAGTGTAGTAATTGTTCTCTCCTAACTTATTACCTCATTTCCACTATTTTACATTAGGATAGTCACTAAACCAAAGTGTCAGCACTTATAAACAGCTATTTTAAAAGCAAGAGGTACAGTTCATAGAAATGGATTTAAAAGAGGTACACACATAGAAAATGGTCAGGAACCACTGGTCTATAATGTTGACCACAGCTTGATTTGGTCTTCTTCATTATTATAGGGACACTGTTTTGTGAATCTATAAAATTTATTTATGGCTTCTACTTTTTTTCTGGTTACATGGATTCTTCCCATCTTAATTGTTATAATTCTGCAATACATATATGGTATTCTTGCTCATGGGTCCTGGGCATTGTGCATAAGTTTTCTCTAGGGTATGTACCTAGGAGTAAATTAACCATGTCAAAGGATCTGTATGTCAATTAAGCTCCGGAAAACACAGAAGGAAAGTTCTCATTGCTTCACATCCTTACGAACTCTTAGATGGCCAATTCCATTAAAATGTCGATGTGGCTCTTACCCTTTAATAATATACATTGGAATAGAGACACCCATGAATAAGATAGAGGGCACACCGGCTCTGTCTTAGTGTGGGCTGCTATAGCAAAATACCATAGACTGGGTGAACAACAGAAATTTACTTCTCACAGTTCTGGAGGCTAAAATACCCAAGATCAGGGTGTTGGCAGATTCAGTGTCTGGTGAAAACCTGCTCGCTAGTTAGTAGACAGCTGTCTTCTTTCTGTGTCCTCACAGGGAGCTCTCCAGTGTCTCTTTTATAAGAGTATTAATTCCGTTCATGAGGGTGCCACCCTTATGACCTAATCAGCTCCCAAAGCCCCGCTTCCCAATAGCATTTTATTGAGGTGAGAATTTCAACATATGGATGTTGAGGGTACACAAACATTCCACCCATAAAAGCCTCTGAACTGGATGAACAATAGATGAAGTTATCTGAATGAGCATCTCCTGATCCCTGGGGGAGGTGAGGCCAGTGCCCTGAGAGTTTCTTCATCTTCCCCATGTCACAAACTTGTGGGTGGAGGTCAGGACGGGGGCTCCCAAGGGAAAAATCTGGAGAGTATTACAACTGCCCATTCACCAAATGCAAGAGGTAAAACGCCTATGCCGAACACTTACATTATTATCAAACATTAATAGAACAGATAGGAACAAACAGAAACAGGAGCCTTGTTATAAGCTCAAACATTGGGCCGCCATGAAATACATCCAATTTCCTTTCTGCCCACATCTGCTTCTTCAACACTATCCCTGCTCCCAGAAGTGACATAGCCATCCACACTATTGTCAATCAGAGAAAGAATCCTCTTATGGAATTCTCCCCCTCCTTGGCCACCCACGCCCCATAACTTTTTCTCGAATAGGTCCACTTCTCCCCCCACCCCCCATCTCCAATACTTTCATTTGGGGGAGGGGGGAAAAAACTGGAATTTATTTATAAAAAACAGTGTATTTATTCTTGCATGTTTAAAATCTAGTCACTTTCAAAGTCCTCTCTGATGCATTGCCCCTATTGAGACACTTCTTCAACTGCTCAAAACCGTTTTTGAAGTCATCAGTTCTGATGCCTTTTAGTGCTTCTGCTTTCTTCTGTTTCACCTCTTCCACATCAGCAAAACTTTTCCCTTTGAGGACTTATTTTATGCGGGGAGACAAGCAAATAAACAAAAGTCGCTCAGGGTGAGATCAGGTGAATGGGGGGTGGGGCATGGGGATCACACCAGTTTGGGGCAAAAACTGCTGAACACTCAGCACAGTGTGGGCACGTGTGTTGTCACGGTGGAAGAACCAGTCAACTGTTTGCCAGTCTTCACAGCCAGTCAGCCTGAGTATCCATCTCATCAACTGACATGCCAACAATAATCAAGGCTCAACCACAACAGGCAGGCAGACACAACCCACACAAGGGACGCTCCTAGAGCACACCGTGCAGGTGACAAGAGAGAATGCTTTGGGCTACAAAGGACACCTACTACGTAGGGCCACCTTTTGGTATGTTTTAAATATTGTAAGATGAAACAATATACTTGAAATCATGACAACGTTTTTTTTAAAAAAGCAAGAATCTCTTTAGCTTCCACATAGCTTGGGAGACAAGAGGCTGTTTGATCTGTTTCTTGGGGTCATGAGCCCTTTAAAGAGGTTGAAATGGGGCTGGCCTGTAGAGAAATCACCCTCCCTCACCCCAGGTCCCCTTTCCTCAGACTCTCTTCCCGAGAGCATCTCTGACCCTGCTTTCTAGTCCTGTTCACTTGTCTCTTTATCTGCATTTCACTCCTAGATGTCGTAGTTTTTCCCACCTACAGGGCTTCTTAATAAAGATGAAAATTACTATGAGCTCTTTAGAACTGGTGTGAAAACAGTACACATTGATCGCAACCATCTTAGGTAATAGTTGAAATTGCAGAGATGAAACATTATGCAGGCATGATAACTGGGGGTGTGTAGGACAAATGAGAACTTTTCAACATATCATTAAAAGGAAGAAGAGGAACTTAAATTGTTTTTCTTATTTTACACAAGCTGCTAGCTCAAGGCCAATAAATAGTACCCAGTTAGGAAGCGAGATAGACTTGGCACCATTTTAAAGTTGCCTTCTTATGGAGCTATTATGTTTGTAGCATATCCTTTTTCAAAGAAAAGTTAAGAGTTGTCCGTGTATATCCAAGTATATTTAACATGGAAACTGAAAGCACATATTTATCTCAAGTCTGTGAACAAAAGAATCTGAGTATCTGAATTTTGAACTCTAATTTTCCCCACAACATTGCTTTCCTTTGAGCCCCTCAGATACAGTTTCTTAATGACCTCAACAGAACAACAAGGATTAGATAGTATTAAGGAAGCAGTATAATAAGGTAGCAATTTATTATTGTACACAGTCCAGTTCTCTGCGGGATGATTTTTAAATCCTATTCAGGAGTTTATTATAACAGCCAAAACCATTTCATAAGAAGTTTTCAAAATGTAATTCATTTTTTCCAAAGTAAGAATAAATGCTTAAGAAGAAATATTATCATATAAATAGTTGCACCAATATCAACCGTGCCTGTTATAAAAAATATTTTAAAAAGTTGCCAATTAAAATCAAGTAATGTCACCATTTCTGTTACCTCCACAATAAAAACAAACTGTTCCCATCTAACATTTATTGAAAAGTTATTCTAGGTCAAGTCCTCTGCTGAAGTTTTCATATTCATTATCTCATTTAACATTCACCCAGATTTCTGATACAAAGTTCTACGAGCATCTCCATTTTACCAATGAAGAAATGAAGATTCTCAAAGTTTAAGTCGCATAAATGTCACTCAGCCTTTATATGGCAGGACTAGTGCTTGAATTCCTGCCTGTCCACCTCTCAACCCGTGCCCACTCTCAGCATAAATACTAAGCTCAAGAACCTTTGGAATCAGAGGGTCTGGGTTTCAATTTCAGGTCTACATTGCCTAACTCAAGGTCTAGTTGAGGACCTTTCTTAACCTCTCTGTGCCTTTACTGCCTCTGTAAAAGAGATGATCTATAACGATACATACCTCGTGAATTTGTTATAATGATTGAGATAAAATATATAATTTGCTTAACAAGCTGAATGTCACTTAGTGCTCAATAAATGTTAGTTCTTATTGTCCATAAAGTCTAGTTATTGTTACCCCTAGTTGTCCCTCTTTTTTCCCTGCTGCTCACCCCTCCCAGAAAAAAAAGCCAAGGTCCTTTTTGTTTTATAACATTTTATGTTTGGTTTTTCTTCCTCCGTAGAACACAATAATAATTTAAAATAAAGCTATGACTTCTTGGCCTTTTGGCTAAGATAAGTTATAGTAGTAAAATATGCTTTAGTTGGGGAAAGAGGGATTAAACAAAAGCCTAACAATAGCAGGTGGGTTATTAGCAGGCTTTCCCCATAATATTTTGATGTTCAACCTTTCCTATAATGAAGACAGCCTCAGGTAGAGTTCACCTGATTCAACCAGACCAATGGCCTCTGTCATCTCTGTGCTGTGCTGTGAATTGGTGTCCTGGCCACAACCATCAGCACTCCTGGAGCTGATAGGTCCTTCCTAGGTCAAGGGCTTTGGAGAGAGAAAGTAAATGGGCTGAGAGAGGTTGAAGGAGAAAGAGACAGATAGGAACTCAGGTTGGTTGAAAAACAAATTTCATTTGATCCTGGATAACATCTGTCTTTCTGCCCTCATCATCCTCCATCCCTCTTTCCCTTCCTTCCTCCCTCCATTCCCTCTTTCTCTTCTCTTCTCTCTCCCCCCTTTTTTATTGCCTCTTCCTCCTTCCCTCCTTCCTCCCTCTGTTTTCCCCTCCCTCCCTCCGCCCCTCCCTCCCTTTGCATTGTTTGAGATCCTACTTTCACTTATGCACATTCTGCTGTTGAGAAAATTGAGTCTAAAAAGGTCAATATCTTGCTCAAGGTCACATGGTTTGTCTGTGATGGAGATCTGTACCAAGTTCACTTGGGTTCATACGCTCTTGCTCTGTCCACTATACACCTGTATCTAAAAGAGGATGGGGCGGGTAGGAAAGGCGGGTGTTTCCTATCTGGGACTATAAGGTAGAAGCAGAGTAGCCTGAAAGCACACCCAGTGTCTTCTGGGTCATAGTTGACTAGCCTATTCTAGAACTTTGTTTATTATTGCCTTCTATTTGAAGAAAATATTGTGTTGAATATTACCTAGGCTACTGTCTACCTTTTCTTCTTGTCTGCCAGTAAGAAAAATCTCAGCCATATCTTTCCCAGTGCTTTGACATTTGAATTTGCAGACAGTAATAAATGATGTTGCCTCTCTGAGAGTTGGGATTTTCCCCTCATTGCTAAACTGCACAGTTTGCTGCATTTTGCTGGATTTGCAAATCGTGAAAATGGGAGCAACCTCCCTAAGGACTGGTTATATTTTTCAAAAATCTGCGTTTTTGTATTATTAACCCTCAAGGAGGCCAAACAAAACAAACAAAAACAAAACCCAGATTTCCTTTCACTGATTATTGCTCTGGGCTTGAGAGCTAAAATTAAGCTATGAGAATAATAAAGTCCTTTAGGCATTTCGATTACTCCTTTTGGACCAGCAGGAATACAAGTTTGAGTTAAACTGTGTATAGTACAAGGTTCTACATTATGCAGGAGAGGGTTACTAAATGTCCTATGCTTGTCTTGCCTTCCCTTAAAATACATTTGCTTTGTCATTTTTTCCCGGAGGAAAACAAAAGTACTTGTCAAATGCCAGTGAGTCTACCATGCCTCAGTGCTGAATACGTCTGTTTAGTCATAGTTACGACTATTATGCACAATGTTTATGTGTTCATTTAAAATGCTAAATATTTTTTATAGTTTGATAAATAAAACATCAGCAAACACCTTATGGGTACGTCTACAAGAAGATTGAATGAGATAATTAACGATGTGCCATCAAAGATGAATGTATAAAGTAAGATTTTGAATATGCGTGATGATTTATCAAATAAACACTTAGAGGCAATGGCAGAAACCAATGAGATGGAATGCTAGCTTCCCTCTTAGTATTCAAAGGCCTTAATAGCCCTCCTAAACACTGAAGGAGAAAGAATATTTTAGTTATGGCCAAGAAAAAAAACATTTAGGAAGCAGTTTCTCCTGATTGATGATTTGAAGCAGCAAGGTGCTTCTGATTAAAAAAAAAAATTTTTCAACCAATTTGTCAGGACAGTGTTGGAAGGAACAAAGTTCTCATTTGATTTCATTGACTTTATACATCCTGGGAATAACAAATACCCTGCTACTCCCCCAACCAGGAGAAGGCAGACGCACGCAGAATAGCTGCTTCGTAGAAGCACCATCATTTGTTAAAAGAAACGTCTGCTCGCATTTGCTCGGCTCTTCAGGCGTGGGAATACACCAAGCATAACGCCATTTGTTTCTACTCTGCAGCAACGATGCCATAAACAACGACCGGAGAAGTAAATATTTTTCTGCTTTTCAACAGAAGCACATTCCGGTTAGGTCCCTATTTACAAATAGACTGTTTCCAGATTGGGTTTGTTAGGGACCTTTTTGCCTTTTTCTCTTAACCAGAAGGAAAGTGGCCAGGAAAGACTCGAGCGCACCAAAGCGAGGCAGCACTAACCCTGCTGGAGAAGTGGCCAATCGCTTGACGTGTGTATACTAAGTGGTCATGAATATTCATCTCATTCTGGTTTTCCCCTACTGTTTGAACAAGTGCTTCACTTCACTGGAGCTATTTATGACATCTTGTAGGATTCCAGAGTAAGCTACTAAGAGATACAGGTAGGCTGGAGGGAGGTGTTTCAGAAGGTTGGCATTTCTCAACGTACAAGTAACACAGAATCTCCAGGGAAGATCTTAACATATACTTTGAGTGAATTCAATTAGAATCTTTGGAGGTAGGGTCATTACATCATATTTTTTTGGAACCCCCCCCAAAGTAGTTGAATGCACAGCCAGAATGAGAGCCACTGTGCACAATCAAGCTCCTAAACATGGCTTTACCATCTGCAGGACAATGGATTTCATTGGGCAAAGGATCTGAAGAAGCAGTTTCCTAAGGATGTACCACCAGCCAACAAATATTTTTTTAAATATATTAAACCTCAATGGCAATTAATGAAATGCAAAGTAAAACAGCAATGGAATGCCATTTTTGCCCATCATGTTGGGTACATTTTAAAACGGGCAATATTTACACAGGACGTGAAGGACATTAACAAGTGGTTGCCTTGCCAACGCCCCTGCACACCTTTGCTGTGTGAGCAACAATGTGGCAAGGCTGGGTTGGATCCTCACTGCACTCCTAGGGTGCTCCCTGAGAGGTAGTATCCGTCAGAGTAACAGATGTCCCACCCCCACCCCTAGTGTATGGCTATCCTGGCCAATCAGGATGCATTTTATCAATGATCTATGGTGGAGACAGCTTACAAGGACCAAACGAGATGTATGGCTCCTGCAGAAAGGAGATTAGCACACTGATAACTACCCAAACAAATAAAATCATCTACTTCCACTGTGGTTCCCACCCCAGATCAGCGTTTCTCAAACTTCAATGCTGGCTCTTACGCACAGGTCTGGGGTGAGATGGTACCTTTCTAACCAGCTCCTTGGTGATGCTAGGGGTCCAAGCGTTGACCTTTGCTTGAATAGCAGAGTCCAGGATCAATGAGAATGGATGAGGCTTGGATCTTGGCTGTGGGGCTGCAGATTACCCATTGGTTGTATTTACCCATTGGAACCCAGCAGGGCTAGAGTTTGTGGGGTGCTGGCACTTCCAAGCAGTTTTGTGAGCATTTGTGATAGAAGTCAGGGACAGTGACAGCAGCACAGAGAGCCGTATAGCACAGCACCACATATTGTGAGTGGTTACAATCACCACTTCGGGGGTTAGAGTCCCTACTACTTTCAATACAATCATACCTCAGGCAGGTTATTGCACATCTCTGAGTCTTGGTTTTCTCGTCTATAAAATGGGATAATGACTCCGAGTTTTGTGTGAGATAATATGTAAGATATAATACTTGACATGGTGGTAAACACAGTCAGTGGTGGAAATGCAGTGGTTGTTAACAGGATCATTAGCTTTATGATAAAGGACACATTTGAGGGCATGGATGTATTTAAGTTAATACAGCTACATAAAAAGGAGGCTTCCAAGGTTAAAAGGCGATGCCAGCGAAAACACATCCCCACGTTTCCTTTGGACTATGATGCTAACAGCCACTTTTAGATCCAAAGTGGCTCCTTGCCTTGAGGACCTTTGCTGTCCTGGAAGTCACAACTCACTGTACCTTCTATTGGAAGAACATGATAGCCTATCTCCACTGTGTGCATGAAAGAGTGGGAAATACCTGCTCTGGAAAGAGGAACTAGCAGTATATCTGAAGGTGTGCAAGGAATGGTGGTCTTATTCTCAGGTGATTGTCTTTGTAATGAGAGTTGAGTGAAGGGCATAGGGTTGGGGGAAGGATTGAGGGACTAACGTTTACTGATTCTTTAAATACTTGCATACTTTTATATCACATTCAATCCTTATGGCAACACTATGAGGTAAGCAGAAAAGGGACGAGAATGAAGGAACAGAAATGCCAAGCACATTACTAAATTCACCCTTCACTCCACATTGAAAACTGTTCCTATTAAATCACCAGTGACTACCACGTTGCTAAGTGCAAACTGGCTTCTCAGTACTGATTCATCATGATGTGTCGCAGTGTTGGATACAGTTTATCACTCCCTCTGTAACTTTTGTTTGGCTCCTGCATATTACACAGTCTCAGTTTTCCTTCTACCTCACTGGGTACTCTTTCTTAGACTCCCTTGCTGGTTCCCTCTCACATTCACATCTTCTAAGTGTTGGGGCACCCCAGGACTCTCTTCTCTGCTTAATTTGTTTCATTGGTGATCCTATCCAGTCTCAGGACTTTAGATACCATCTACATGCTGATGATTCAAACATCAATGTCTATAGCGTGGATTTCACCCCTAACTTCTACTTTCATATACAGGCAAACCTCAAAGATGTGGTAGGTTCGGTTCCAGACCACTGCAATAAAACAAGTATCACATTAAATTGAGTTGTACTCTTCTTGCTGGTGGAGAGTTTTGCTTTCAATATGTAAAAAAAGGCAACATGTGAAGCACAATAGCAAAGCACACTAAGATGAGGTAAGTCTGCATCCAACTGCTACTCCACATTTCTACTTGAATGTCCAGTGAAATATCTCAAATATAACCTGTCCAAAAGTTCATCTTACCTCAGAACGTGCCTTTCCCACAGCCTTTTCCATCTCAGTTAACAGCAAGTGCATCAGGTCAAAACCATCGCATCATCTTTTACTTTTATCACCTATCTCATCATTCAGAAAATTCCATCAAACTATATTTGGATTCTAACCTCTTCTTATTTCTGTCTACCAACCTGGATCAGACCACATCATTTCTCACTTGGACTACTGGAAAACCTCTCCCCACTGTTTTCTCCAATTCTACCATCGCTCCTCAGCAGAATTTATTCAACGTAGCTGCCTAGGTTACCCCTTTGAAATGGATGACAGATCATGCTTCAAATGCCAATGGTTCCCCATATTGCTCAGAGATAAAGCCAACATGCTTACAAAACTGTAATAACTCTACACAGTCTGTCCCCTAGTTACCTTGGCTTGCTAACCTCATAGTCTCTTTTTTTTTTTTTTTAATTTTTTTTATTGTTTTTGACAGAGAGAAAGAGAGAGAGATACAGAGACAGAGAGAGAACTGAACTGGGGGAACTCCTCAGTTCAGCACATGGGTCCGCACGGGCTGGGGCTGGGATTCGATCCTCGGTCCCCGGCGCTGCAAAGTGAGCGCTCAACCCACTGAGCCATCCCGGCTTCCCCATACCTCATATTCTTGCCCTCATTTACTACATTCCAGCTACCTTGACCTTCTTGATTGTTCCTTAACTGGGCCAAGCACACTCCCACCTCAGGGCATTTGCACATGCTGTTTACTCAGCCTGGAATTTTTTTCTCCCAGGTATTTATATTTGCTTGTGCCCTCATCTCTTTTATACTTTGGTTTGGTTGCCGTCCTCTGAGTGAAACCTTCCTTAATCAGCCTATTTAAAATTATAACTTGTTAACACTCACTCAATACTCCCTAACTCCCTTTCCTGCTTTATTTTTCTCCATAGCACTTTCTATTTCTAATGCCATAATTTACTTATTTGTTTAGTGTCAATTTCTTCCCACTAGAATATAAGTGTCAGGAGGGTAATGATTTGCATTTGTTTTGTTCATTGCTATGGCCTTAGCTCCTAAAATGATACCTGACTCAATAAATGCATTGAATGAAGTATTAGTTATGTAGAGCTTTTGCCTGCTAATGTACAATGAGACTTATCAGCACACCATTTTTTTGAACGTCTCAAATCGGAACCAGTCTTTTCTTCATGAGCTCCTTAGAGTCCCACACAGTGGCAGAGATGAGACTCCTCTCCCCCAAGTGCAGGTCACAATAACCTGAATGCAATTCCAGGTCATTTCACAGTAAGTTCTCCAAATAACAGGTCATTTAATTCCTTAAATTAGATCATGGCATTACCTCCTACTCCAACTGTTGAAGGTCAAAACCTCTAGTTCTGCTTTACCTCCACGCATTATAACTAGTGGCCTTCTTGTGCCTTGGGGCATATTTGCTGCCAACAGTAGGAAAAAAAATCATATGTAAGTAGGGCTTCTTCTACTTATTTGTCTTTATTTTATTTTTTTTTTAAGATTTATTTTTATTTTTATTTTTATTGTTTTTGACAGAGAGAGATGCAGAGACAGAGAGAAGGGGGAGGGCCCAGAACAGTCTCCACAGTTGCACATCACTGGTTCCTCCACACAGCTTCACCCCACAGGTGGGCGGGGCCGCACAGGGCCAGAACCAGGCTGGGGTCCTGCCCCAGCGAGAACTGAACTGGGGGCACTCCCCAGCTCAGCACAGGGGTCCACACGGGCCGGGGCCGGGACCCGATCCCCAGTCCCTGGGGCCGCAAAGCGAGCGCTCAACTCACTGAGCCATCCCGGCCCCCCATACTTATTTGTCTTTTTTTTTTTTTTTTAATAACTTAATTTTACTTTAACCAATGTGATATAAAATATTTTCTTTTTTTTTTTTTCTTTTATTTATTTATTTATTTATTTATTTATTTTTTAAATTTATTGTTAAATTTGATGAGGTTACATTGGTTGGTAACAATTAGACAGTTTACAGATGTACAAGTCCACCTCACATCATTCATGCATCGTATTATGTGCCCATCACTCAGTATCAGTTCCCCTTCCATCACCTTATATCTAGTGCCCACTCCCACCTCCCCCCAC
>PVKE010027231.1:0-21744 GCA_004027555.1 Craseonycteris thonglongyai | reverse complement strand
TCTGCTAAAATCTTTCAACACACTTTCATAGTCTTTCCTCCCCTCCACCAATTTTCAAATAAAATATGCTCGAAGTAAACTGAGCTTTCCAAGGTCAGGAATACCAAGGAGTCTGCTAAGAGACTGGCTTGAAATCTGAGCTCTAAGTTTTTTGACCCATCTGCTGGCTGCTTGTCCTTGCCAATACTACAGGTGAGTGAAGATTTCATCATTAGGTCTCATTTTTGTATCCCCCACTAGCATAGGCTCCTTTTTTTATTTATGTGTATGTCTCTGCCTTAGCTCAGTGCCTGTAACATAGCAGCTTAAATTTTATTTAAAAAAGTATGAAGAAAAACACGATCCAAGAAATCAACTCTCCCTATCTTCCAACTATACTTAGTATATTCCTACATGTCTTTGTTCATATAGCTCCTTCCAACTTGAATTTCCTCAGTCTCTCTATATATAAGGGTCACTCAAATTCCATCCTCCTCATCAAGGCTTTCCCAACACTCCCCACCACAAAGAGATCTCATTCTCCCCTCATTCATGCAGAATTTCACTTAGACCTCTCTCCATACATTGAATACCACTTAGCATATATCTCATAATTTTTAATGAAATGTTAATTCTTTGGGCTAAAAAATGTATCGTCCACAAAATAAGATGCTTACAAACAATGAACACATATCAGAAATAAATGTTTTCAAAACAGTAATCTATTTCAAAACAAACTAAGACACTTTAAGAAAATGATACAAGGGACGGTGGGATAGCCCAGCAGATTGAGAGCATGCTTTGCAACTGTGAGGTCTGGGGATTGAATCACAGCCCTGGCCCATGCAAACCAATGAGCTGAAGAGTGGTGCAACTGGTAACCACTGAGCTGGCAGGGAAGGTTCTTGCTTCCCATTTGGTAGACTTCCAGGTGGGTTTCCACCTTGTGCAGCCCAAAATCCACCTATGAAGAATGAAACTATATCACAACTAATGATGTACAACTATGCAGACTGATCTGGGCCCTCCATTCCTCTCTCTCTCTCTCTCTCTCTCTCTCTCTCTCTCTCTCTCTCTCTCTCTCTCTCTCTCTACCTTCTCTCAAACAATAAAACAAATCTTTTAAAAACGGGGAGATTTCATTAAGATGGCAGCATCAGAGGAGCTCTTGAAACCTCTCCTGGAAAAACAACAAATTAAACAACTAAAATCCAACCAGAGAATCTCTAAGCAATACACAGCCTCAGCTAAGGAACCAATTCATTGCAAAAAAATACTGACAGCTGGACAAAAAGAGGTGACAAGAAAGAAACAAAGGGAGGAGTGTAGAAACACACCTCAAAGGAACCAGAGAACTACCCAGTAACTGGCCCAGAGACCAGCAGAGAAGAGACTGAGGTGGGAGCGTGAAAGTAAAGTTTGAAGTGCACAATGACTCTGGACAGATTGGAGACCTAGAACAGACAAAGGCAGAGGCATGAGAACCCAGGTACAGGGTGGAGAACAGAAGTAGGAGCAGCTGGATGAAGAAAGAGGCTGCAGCAGGAGCACAGGGGGAGCAGCTCTGGCATGGCAAGGGTGGCCAGAGTAAGGCACCACCAGCAGCCAGATTGAAACAGTTGACTGGAGTGAGTTTCTGGCTATCAGCATGTGGGTCAGGCAACTGAAACTAAGGGCCCACAAAGCATAAGACAAGAGAACAAAGCAGGAGGTAGCGTTCCAGTGACTGGGGTGCCATCAGCAGGAGTGTGATGGTGGCTGAGGCACAGAGTGGCCCTCAGTGAGGTGGGGTCCCACCAAACCTGGCTGCTTCCCCTTTCTCTCTCCCAAAGCTCACCCCACCAGCTCTGTCCAGAGCCTTCCTTCAGTGAGTTGCTCCTGGGAACCTGAAACTGCCATGTGATGCAAACAGATCTGTACCCTTCCCAACAAACCCCGCCCCTACCAACTCTGCTGAAGCCAGCAGAAGGATCTAGGAAAACTCCAAGGTTACTCGTGTGGCAGCTTCTGACTGCAGTAGAATCTCAGCAGCATAGAATACCATTGCCCACCATATCTCCCCAAAGAGGAAGCATACAGAGACCAAGGCAACTGAGTAAAAGACAAACCAGCTTTCTAGGAAGTCTCCCACTAGGAGAAAACCAAATAACCAAGAGAAAACATTATAGGACACTGCAGCAACACTAGCTAGGAAGTAAAAGAAATATCTCTCCACATCTACCAGGAGAAAAGTCTTTATCTCCAAGAAAAGAAATGTTTGAACAGCAATGAGTCCCCTAGTGAACAAAGGTGCACAGAAATAAAAAAATTAAAAAAAAAACCAGAAAACAACACTTAAACACAGACAAACATTATGAGCTAAATGACACAGAATTCAAGAACACAATTCTAATAACACTGAAAGAGATCAGAGAAAACTGGCAGAGTACAAAGAGGGAACTAAGTGATCTCAGAAAGGAAACTGAAACTATAAAACAGGATCAAATAGAAATTTTGGAGATAAACAACAGAATAAAACAAATAAAAAATGAAATACCTAGCATAGGAAGCGGAGTTGACCAGATGGAAGAAAGAATTAGTGAAATCAAAGACAAAAATTTGGAAGTATCACAGAAGAAAGAAGAGAAAAACATAAGAATTAAAAATGTAAAGTTACCAACAAGATCTGACTTTATTAGAAAGAATAACATAATAATAATTGGTATTCCAGAGGGAGCAGAAGACATGATGTGAACAGACCATTTGCTCAGACAAATAGTAGATGAGAACATCCAAAATATTTGGGGAAAAAATGGCATTTCAAATTCAAGAAGGAAGCAAGAAGTAGCCCTAGATACTTGAATCCTAGCAAACCCTCTCCAAGGTACCTTATACTGAAGATGTCAAAGGTCAAGGGAAAAAAAGAATCCACAAAGCAGCCAGGAAAAAGAACATAACCTATAAAACAAAGCCCATCACACTATCATCAAATTTCATAAAAAAACAAACAAACAAATAAGAACTCTACAAGCCAGAAGGGGGTAGAGTGAAGTATTCAAAATATAAAGGAGAAAAATTACCAGCCAAGAGTCATTGACACAGCAAAGTTATCCTTTAGATACAAAGGAGGAATAAAGACCTTCTCAGACCTACAGAAACTGAAGGAATTCTCCAGCACAGGACCAGCATTTTAAAAAATGCTGAAGGAGGCAAATGGACCTGAAAGGAAAAGGAAAAGGAAATAGGGATAAACTGAAACAGCAAAAACATAAAAGGAGATAAAGTAAAGATTTAAATTTCCAAAGAGAATGGAGATAAGAAATATTCTTAATAAATAAAACCACTGCATATATGAAACATACATACATCTACATAAAGTTCATGGTAACAAATCAAAAGTAACTTAGAACTGGGACACATAACAAAAGAGAGAGGGGGGGGGAACAGAGAATGTGGTCATAAACACAATCAAATGAAAATTACCAATGGGAATAAAAAAGCAGAGAAGCAATCAAAATAAAGAGCTACCAGAAAACAAAAGATAAAACAGATATAGGAAATCCTCACATATTAATCACCCTAAATGTAAATACACTCACCAATAAAAAGATACAGAGTAGCAAACTGGATTAAAGAACAAAAACCAACCTTAAACAGGCTATAAGTGACACACCACAGCCAAAAGGACAAACACAAACTATATGTGAAAGGGTGGGAAAAAAATACTCCAAGCAAATGGCATCCAGAGAAAAGCAGGTTTAGCCATACTTATATCTGATGAAACAGACTTTAAGATCAAAAAGATAAGAGACAAAGATGGGCCTTTTATAATGATAAAGGGGGCAATACAACAAAAAGACATTACACCTATTAATATATATGCCCTTAACCAAGAAGCAATAAAATTTACAAAGCAACTACTAACAGATCTGAAAGGAGAAACTGATAAAAATATAATTATAGTAGGGGACTTAAACACCTCATTGACACCTATAGTCAGATTATCAAAACGGAAAATAAATAAGAAAATATCAGCTTTAAATAATATATTACAGAAATTGGACATAGTTGACATTTACAGGATTCTTCATCCTACAACACACGACTACATATTCTTTTCTGGTGCACTTGGAACATTCTCAAGGATAGACAACATGTTGGGACACAAAGCTAGTGTCAGCAAATTTAAGAAGATTGAAATCATACCAACTGTATTCTCTCATCACAAACCTTCGAAAATGCAGATAACTATAAAATGAAAGCAGGAAAAAACCACATATACATGGAGAATAACAAAATGCTGTTTGGGGAAGCCGGGATGGCTCAGTGGGTTAAGCGTTCACTTTGCAGTGCCGGGGACCGAGGATCGAATCCCGGCCCCGGCCAATGCAGAACCATTCCCCCAGTTCAGTTCTCTCTCTGTCTCTGTCTCTGTATCTCTCTCTCTCTCTCTCTCTCGCTCTGTCAAAAAATAAATAAATAAATAAAACTTAAAAAAAATGCTGTTAAAAAAATGACTGGATCAAGGAAGAAAAATAAAGAAGAGATTATAAAATACATAGAAATCAAGGACAAAGGAAACACAACATACCAAAATTACTCAGATGCAACAAAAGCAGCTATAAGAGAGAAATTTGTATCACTACAGACCTAACTCAAGAAACAAGAAAAAGCACAAGTAAATAACCTAATATCACATCTTGAACTAAAAAACGAACAGAAAACACCCAAAGTCTGCAGAAAAAATAAAATAATAAAAATTAAAGCAGAACTAAATGAAATAAAGAACAGAAAAGGGGTAGAAAAAATTAATGCAACAAAGAGCTGGCTCTTTGAAAAAAATAATAAAATTGACAACCCCCTGGCTAGGCTCACCAAGGAAAAAAGAAAACAAACAAATAATCCACAATAGAAATGAAAAAGAAGCAATTACAACTGATACCACAGAAATACAACTATGAAGGACTACATGCCACCAAATTTTGCAACCTAGAAGAAATGGACAAGTTTTTAAAAACATATAGTCCAATTGACTGAATCAAGAAGAACTGGATAATCTAAACAGACCAATCAACAGTGAAGAAATTGAAACAATCATCCAAAACCTTACCAAAAGCAAGAGACCAGGAACAGATATTCTCACTTATGAGTTTTACCAGGCATTCAAAGAGGAACTAACATCTATCCTCCGAAAACTTTTCCAAAAAATTGAAAAAGAGGCAATACTTCCCAAGTCATTATATGAGGTCAAAATTATGCTATTAACAAAGTCTGGGAAGAACATCACAAAAAAAAGAAAAGTATAGATCAATATTTCTGATGAGCATTGACACAAAATTCCTACACAAAATACTAGCAAATAGAATACAACAATGAATTAAAAAGACTATACATCACTATCATTTGGGATTCATCTTAAAAAGATGGTTCAACACATGTAAATTGATCAATGTGACATATGCCATTAAAAAAATGAAAGATGAAAACCATATGATTTTATTAATTGATGTAGAAAAAGCACTCAACAAAATACAATATCCAGATATGATCAAAACACTTAATATAATGAGTATAGAAGCAAAGTACCACAACATAATAAAGGCTATATAAGATAAACTCTCAGCGAATGTCATACTGAATGGGGAAAAACTGAAAACTTTTCTTCTAAAATCAGGAACAAGACAGGGATGCCCCTGTCACCAGTGCTATTCAACATAGCACTGTAAATTCCAGCCAGAGCCATCAGGCAGGAAAAGGAAATAAAAGACATCCATATTGAGGGTAAAGAAGTAAACCTGTTACTTTTTACAGATGGCATGATCCTTTATATAGAAAACTCTAAAGACTCTACCAGAAAACTGTTAGAAATAATGAATAAATAAAGTAAAGTTATAGCATACAAAATCAATGAAAAATATCCACAGCACTTTTATATACAAACAACAAAACTTCAGAAAAATAAATAAGAAAAAAAATACCATTTTCAATCAAGACAATAAATAAAATACTTAAGAATAAATTTAACAAAGAACATGGAAAATTTATATGTGGAAAACTATAAAACACAGTTAAAAGAAATTGAAGGAGATACAAAGAAATAGAATGATATTCCGTGTTCATGGATTCAAAGAATCAGCATAATTAAAATGACCATATTACCCAAAGCAATAGACAGATATAATGCAATTCCCATCAAAATCCCACAGACATTCTTTCAAGAATTATATTTTTTTTTATCTACCAGATTTATATGGGACCACAAAAGACCCCAAATTTCCAAAGCAATCCTTCCGAAAAAAGAATAAAGCTAGAGGCACCAATGCTCCCCAACTTCAGTCTATACTACAAAGCATCAATAATCAAAACAGCTTGGTATTGGCAGACAGACATACAGACCAATGGAACAGAATCAAAAACCCAAAAAATAAACCAACAAATATATGGACAGATAATTTTTGACAAAGGAACAAAAAATATACAATGGAGAAAAGAAACCCTATTTAGTAAACAGCCCTAGAAAAATTGGAAAACCACATGCAAAAATATGAATCTGGATTGTGAACTGTCACCATATAGCAAAATTAACTCAAAGTGGATTAAAGACCTCCACATAAGACCTAAAAAAACTGCATAGAAGAAGACATCACTACTAAACTTATAGACCATGGGCTCAGACACTACTTTATGAACTTGATCCCAAAGGCAAGAGAACCTGAGGGTAAAGGAAAAGATGGGTGGAAGAGCACAGGGGATTGGTGGCAGGGTGTATCAAATATATGGTGATATAAGGAGAGCTGATTCTGGGTGGTGAGCACATAATGCAATGTCTAGACAATGTAATGTAGAACTGTACACCTGAAAACTATGTAACTGTTACCAAGCAATGTCATCCCAATAAATTTAAAATTAAAAAAAGGGAAAGAATAACTGAATGGCACTATATCAAACTAAAAAGCTTCTGCACAGCAAAAAAATAGTCAGCAAAGTAAAATGAAAATAAACCAAATGGAATAAACCATTTTCAAACAATGCTTCTAATATGGGGCTAATTCTAAAATATATAAAGAACTCATACAACTCAATAACAAAAAAACAAACAATACAATTTCAAAGATTTATTTTATTGATTTTTGACAGAGAGAAACAGAGACAGAGAGAGACAGAGAGAAGGGGGAGGGCCCAGAGCAGTCTCCATAGTTGACATTAGTTTTCCATATAGCTTCACTCCACAGGTGGGCTGCGCAGGGCAGGAACTGGGCCGGTAGCCTCCCGCATTGGCCCCGGCAAGAACTAAACTGGGGGCACTCCCCAGTTTAGCATATGGGTCTGCATGGGCCGGGGTCAGGATTCGATCCTCGGTCCCTGGGGCTTCAAAGCAAGCGCTTAACCCGCTGAGCCATCCCAGGTTTCCCAAACAATACAATTTTAAAAATGGGCAAAACTCCTAAATAGAAATTTCTCCCATTCAGACACAAAAACGGCCAACATATATATAAAAAACTGATCAACATCACAAGCAATTAGGGAAATGCAAATTAAAACCACAATGAGATATCACCTCACATCTGTTAGAATGACTATAATCAACAAGACAAAGAATAACAAGTGCTGGACAAGCTGTCTAGATAAAGGAGTACTCATACATTGCTGGTGGGAATATAAATTGGTACAATCACTATGGAAGACAGTATGGAGATTCCTCAAAAAATTAGGAATGGAATAGCCATACAACACAGCAATCCCTCTTCTGGGTATCTATCCTCAAAATTTGAAAACCTTAATTCACAAAGATGTATGTACCACAATGGTCATCACAGCACTGTTCACAGTGGTCAAGTCATGGAAACAACCAAAACGTCCTTTGATAGATGACTGAACAAAGAAGTTGTGGTACATTTATACAATGTATTAGTACTCAGCAATAAGAAAAGATTAATTACAGCCATTTGTGAAAACGTGGATGGACCTTGAAACCATCTCATTAAGCAAAATAAGTCAAACCGCAAGCATCAAGAAACATATGACCTGACTTATAGGTGGAATATAAAACTGAAAGTAACAAAGAAACAAAACTTCATGCACACTGTCAATAGTTTAGTGGTTACCTGAGCATAAAGGAGAAGCTGGGTTGGAGAACAAGAGCAGAGGAGTGGGGCAGTAGGGAGTGGCCAAAACTACAAATATAATAAACACCTCAGACTCCAAAGTCATTCGAAAACAATATGGAAATTCTTCAGAGAAGGAACTTACAGACTTGGAAGCAAATAATCTAAGTGAAACAGAATTCAGGGGTGTAATTCTCAAGACATTTAGAGAGTTCAGTAAATGCTGGCAAAGTACCCAGACACAGTTAAATTACTTCAATAAAAAATTTCTGATCAAAATTAATACTTTACCAACAAAATTGAGTAGTTAGAGCATAACCAAAAGGAACTCCTTGAAATGAAAGGCATAATGGGAGAGCTGAGAAAAGAAATAAGCAGCATAGGAAACAGGGCTGACCAGCTGACATGGAAGATAGAAACATGGAAATTTCATAGATGGAAGAATAAAAGAATATGAGAATCAAGAGAAATCAAAGAGCCCCACAAGAACTCTGACACCATCAGAAATATAAATCGTAGAATAATAGGAATACCAGAAAGAAGTGAGATGGAATCTTCTCAGAGTCCACTAAAACAGTGAATGAGAATTTTCCTAACCTATGGAAAGAACTAGAACCCCAAATTCAAGAGGAAACAGATGCCTTAGCTACCTAGACCCTAGCAGATCTTCTCCAAGGCACACTGTTCTGAAGATGACAAAAACCAAAGACAAAGAAAGAACCCTCAATGCTGCCAAGAAAAAACAAAATATAACTTTCAAAGGAAAAACTATCATCAGACTTCTCAGCAGAAACTCTGCAAGCCAGGAGGGAGTGGAGCCCAATCTTCAAAATATTAAAAGAGAGAAATTTTCAGCCAAGAATTAACTATCCAGAAAAATTAACCTGTACCCAGTATATATGAAGGAGGAATTAAGGCCTTTTCAGATATACAGAAGCTGAGGGAATTTTCCAGCTCAAAACTGGCACTCCAAGATATACTAAAGGAGGCTATTCGGCCTGAATCAAGAAATCAAAATAAATGGAGAAAAGTTGGGACAACAAAGAAATAAAAAGGCAGTAAGAAATGGATACAAGAAATCCTCATATATGTATCCTTACCCTAAATGTAAATGGACTGAATTCACCAATAAAGAGGCACAGAGTAGCATACTGTATTAAAAAACAAAATCCAAACGTATGCTGTCTACAAGAGACATACCTCAGCCACAACGACAAACACAGGCTCAAAGTGAAAGGGTGGAAAACTATAGTCCAAGCAAATGGCATTCAGAGAAAAGCAGGAGTGGCCATACTGATGTCTGATGAAATAGACATCAGTATTAAAAAAAGTGAGAAAAGATAAAGATGGATATTCCATAATGATAAAAGGGATAATACATCAAGAAAACATGACGCCCATCACTATATATGCCTCTAATAAGGAAGCACCAAACTTTCAAAGCAATTACTAATAGATCTAACAGAAAAATTTGACCAAAACATAGTTATAGTAGAAAACCTAAGCATCCCCTTGACAATATGGACAGATCATCCAAGCAGAAAATAAATAAGAAAATAGTAATCTTAAACGATACCTTACAGAAATTGGACATAATTGACAGTTATAAGACACTCCATCCTGCAACCCAGGACTATACATTCTATTCTAATGCACATGAAACATTTTTAACCCTTTCGCTGTGCTGGTATTTTATTGCCATACACAAAGCGGTTTAAGGGAGGTGGTGGAGTTTTGTCACTTGTATCCTCATCCGTCGCCAATGATGATTCACAGCTTTTGCCATCAAAACAACGTCAGAAAATACCCTATTATACTTCTGCTTCTTTAGACACACAGTGAGATGAATTGAGCAATTTTACCACTTTCTAGTATTATAAGCACTTCCGGCGCACTCGAAAGTTTCCATTCAGCATGCGCAACTTCCGCAAAGAAGAATCTGTAACATCAAAGCCAAGTAAAATATTTTGCAAAAAATTATGATTTTTCTTTATATAAAAATACTAAAGAAATATAAAATAAGTTTTAATAAATGAAAATGTAGTTTCAAAATCCTTATGTGGTATTTTTTTGCAACATAAATCAAACACCGAAAAATTTTCACTTATGACATTTGGACACAAGATATATGTCAAAAAAAAATTTGAAGGTGACCATGGCTCCATCCAGTGAATAAAATACAAGTATTTTATCATAAACTGCATTACCACATGCTCCTGTACTACAATAAAATACGCGAAGAGGTGAAAAACATGAACAAAAACCAAGACAAGACATACTCATCATAAGCATAGCAGCAATAGCAACTCACGACAACACATTATCATCACAGGCAGTGAAAGGGTAAAGAATAGACCATATGGGAAAGCCGGCATGGCTCAGGGGGTTAGGCGCTCACTTTGCAGCCCTGGGGACTGAGGATTGAATCCCGGCCCCGGACCGTGTGGACCCATATGCTGAACTGGGGAGTGCCCCCAGTTCAGTTCTCACCGGGCAAGACCCTGGCCCAGTTTCTGCCCTGTGCAGCCCCATGCCCACCTATGGAATGAAACTATGTGCAAAAACCAATGATGTGCAACTATGGAGATTGTTCTGGGCTCTCCCCCATCTCTCTGTCTCTGACTGTATCTCTCTCTCTCTCTCTCTGTCAAAAACAATAAATAAATCTTTTTTAAAAAAAAAAGAATAGACCATATCCTGGAACACAAATCCAAACTCAGAAATTTTAAGAATATTCAAATTATACCAAGTGTATTCTCAGACCACAAAGCTTTGAAACTAGAATCAACTATAAAAGGAAAGCAGAAAAAAATCACATATACGTGGAGATTGAACAGCATGCTATTAAAAAATGATTGAATCAAAGAAGAAATAAAACAAGAGATTAGAAAATTTGTAGAAATGAATGACAGTAAAAACACAATGTGCCTAAATTTCTGGGACACAGGGAAAGCAGTATTAACAGAGAAATTTATATCATTACAGGCCTATCTCAAGAAACAAGAAAAACTACAAGCAAACATTCTAACATCCCATCTTAAAGAACTAGAAAAGACGAACAAAGCAACTCCAAAGCCAGCAGAAGAAAAGAACTAATAAAAATTAGAGCAGAACTGAATGAAATTGAAAACAGAAAAACAATAGATAAAACTAATGCAACAAAGAGCTGGTTCTTTGAAAAAATCAATAAAATTGACAAACCACCTGAAAGGCTTACCAAAGAACAAAGAGAAACATCTCATATATCCAAAATTCAGGATGACAGAGGAGAAATTACAACTGACACTACAGAAACACAAACAATCATAAAAAAATATTATGAAAGACTTTATACCACCAAATTTGACAATCAAGAGAAAATGGATTTTCTCTAGAAACATATAGTTTACCTAGACTGAACAAAGAAAAACTGGATAACCTAAATAGACCAATCAACAGTACAGAACTTGAAACAACTATCCAAAGGCAAAAGTCCTGGACCAGATGGTTTTACCAATGAATTTTATCAAGCATTCAAAGACCTAATGTCCATCCTCCTCAGACTACTTAAAAAAATTTGAGAGGAGGCAATACTATCCAATCTACTCTATGAAGCCTATATTTCCTTAATTTCAAAACATGAGAGGGTCAATAGCAAAAAGGAACACTATAGACCAATCTCCCTGATGAACACTGATGCAAAAATCCTAAACAAAATACTAGCAAACAGAATACAACAATGCATTAAAAAGATTATTCATCATCATCAAGTGGGATTCATCCCAGGGGCATAATGATAGTTCAACATTTGCAAATCAATCAATGAAAATCAGCACACAAACAAAATGAGGGATAAAAAACAACATGATTACCACAATTGAGGCAGAAAAAGCATTTGACAAGACACAACACCCATTTATGATCAAAACACAGAATAAAATGGGAATTGAAATACTTCAACATAATAAAGTCCTTATATGACAAACCATCAGCAAATATTACATTGAACAAGGAAAACCTGAAGCTTATTTTCCTAAAATCAGGAACAAGACAAAGATGCCTCCATTCACCACTGCTATTCAACATAGTGGTGGAAGCTCTAGCAACAGCAATCAGGTAACAGAAAAAAAATAAAAGGTATTAGAATTGGGAGAGAAGAAGTCAAACTGTCATTCTTTGCAGATGACATGATCCTTTATATAGAAAATACTAAAGATTCTTTCAGAAATCTATTACCAACAATATACAAATACAGTAAAGTTGAAGAATACAAAATTAATGTCCCAAAATCAACAGCATTTTTAAAAAGGCGAAAGATTTATGTGATCTGAAGAGAAACCAGAGTATCAACTGCATTTTTATATGCCAACAATGAAATTTCAGAAAGAGAAATGAGAAGATCCATTCCCTTTGCCATTGCAAACAAAAAAATAAAATACATAGAAATAAATCTAACAAAGAATGTGAAGAGCTTATATACTGAAAACTATAAAACACTGTTAAAAGAAATTGAAGAGGACACAAAGAAATAGAAAGAGACTCTGTGTTCATGGATTGGAAGAGTCAACATAGTTAAAATGGCCATACTCCCCAAAGCAATATACAGATTCAATGCCATTCCCATTAAAATCCCACAGACATTCTTTTAAGAAATAGATTTTAAAAATCATCAAATTTTTATGGAACCACAAAAGACCACGAATCGCAAAAGCTATCCTAAGAAAAAAGGATAAAGCTGGGGGCATCTCACTGCCTGACTTTTATCTGTACTACAAAGCCTCAGTAATCAAAACAGCTTGGTATTGGCAGAAAAACAGATACACAGACCAATGGAACAGAATTGAAAACCCAGAAATAAACCCACAAATATATGGACAGATTATTTTTGATAAAGGAGCAAAAAATATACAGTGGGGAAAAGAAAGCCTCTTCAGTAAATGGTGCTGGGAAAATAGGAAAACCACATGCAAAATGCTGAATTTGAACTGTGATCTCTCACCATATACCAAAATTAACTCAAAATGGATTAAAGGCCTCCAAATAAGAAAAGAAACAATAAATAGCATAGAAGAAAACAATGGTATTAAACTTATAGATCTGGGGTTCAGGGAGGACTTTATGAACCTGACCTCAATGTCAAGGGAAATAAAACCAAAAATAAATGAATGGGACCTTATCAAATTAAATAAGCTCTGTACTACAAAGGAAACCATCAACAAAGCAAAGACTCAACCAACCAACTGGGAGAAAATATTTGCAAACAATGCCTTTGATATGGGGCTAATATAAAAAATATATAAAGAACTTGTACAACTCAACAACAAAAAAAAACAACAATAAGCAATTCAATTACAAAATGGGCAGAAGACCTAAACAGACACTTCTCTCTTGAAGACATACAAATGGCCAACAGATACACAAAAAGGTGTTCAACATCACTAGCAATTAGAGATACGCAAGTAAAAACCACAATGAGATACCACCTTACACCTGTTAGAATGACTACAATCAAAAAGACAAGGGATAACAAGTGCTGGAGAGGCTGTGGAGAAAAAGGGACCCTCATACACTGCTGGTGGGAATGCAAACTGGTACAACCACTAAGGAAAGCAATATGGAGATTCCTCAAAAAATTAGGAATGGAACTGCCATATGACCCAGCAATCCCTCTACTGGGTATCTACCCAAAAAACCTAAAAACCTTAATCTGCATAGATATCTGTACCCGAATGTTCATTGCAGCACTGTTCACAGTGGCCAGGTCATAGAAACAACCTAAGTGTCCTTTGATAGATGACTGGATAAAGAAGTTGTGGTACATTTACACAACGGAATACTACTCAGCAATAAGAAAAGATGAAATACAGCCATTTGTGACAATATGGATGGACCCTGAAACCATCTTATTAAGTGAAATAAGTCCGACTAAAAGAATCAAGAAACGTATAACCTCACTTTTAGGTGGATTATAAAACTTAAAGTTGGGGAAAGCCGGGACGGCTCAGCGGGTTGAGCGCTCGCTTTGAGGCCACGAGGACCGAGGATCGAATCCCGGCTCCAGCCCAGGCAGGACCCACATGCTGAACTGGGGAGTTCCCACAGTTCGGTTCTCTGGCTGTCTCTGTCTCTGTCTCTCTCTATATCTGTCAAGAGTAAAATAGAAACAAATATGCACTGAAGATAAAATAATTACTCTCTATAAATATAAAAAATAAAAATAAAAAAAACCTTAAAGTAACAAAGAAACAAAAACTTATGGACACACTTAATATTTTGGTGGTTATCTGAGGGTAAAGGAGGAGGAGGGTGGGAGAGTGTGTGGAGGGAGTTTGGAGTGGGCACCAGATATACAGTGAAGGGGGAACAGCTGATTCTGGGTGGTGAGCACATAATGGAATACATAGATGATGTAATGTAGAGTTGTACACCTGTAAACTACGTAATTGTTACCAATGAATGTCACCCCCATAAATTTAACTATATATATATATATATATATATATATATATATGGCCATTTTTACAATGTTGATTCTTCCAATTTATGAATACTAGGTATATTTCCATTCCTTTGTGTGTTCTTCAATTTTGTTTAATAGTGTCTTATAGTTTTCTGTGTATAAGTCCCTTACAGTTTTTTTTAAGATTTATTTTTATTGTTTTTGACAGAGAGAGACAGACAGACAGACAGACAGACAGAACAGAGAGAAGTGGGAGGGCCCAGAGCAGTCTCCATAGTTGCACATCATTGGTTTTTCCACATAGTTTCATTCCACAGGTACGCACAGGGCTGCACAGGGCAGGAACTGGGCCAGGGTCTCACCCCAGTGAGAACTGAACTGGGGGTACTCCCCAGTTCAGCATATGGGTCCTCACAGGCCGGGATTCGATGCTTGGTCCCTGGGGCTGCAAAGTGATCACTCAACCCACCAAGACATCCCAGCTTCCCCTCTGATAGTTTTTGTTATTTAAAAATAGGATATGTGTTACAAAACATATTTTATTTATTAGTTAATATATAAGTGATATAGTGGTAATATTGTTATTTGTAGGATGTTATAAATAATATTTTGATAGAGTAAATGATTAATTATGGAACATTCTTTTGTTATTTCCTGTGTTTTTAAGAAGATATTCAATATGGGAAAAGGGTAAATATAGGACAGTACATAAAAAAAAAAACCTATTTTCACAACTGAATTGGATGAATCAGTATTAACTCATGAGGTATTGTATAAACATATGTATTTCTTAGTTTTATCCACTGAAGAGACCTAAACACAATTACAGAAAGCTCACTCTAACATCCTTGGCACTCAGAAACCCTAAGAATTTTGAAATACCATTCCAACTGAAAGATACTCAATTTGGGGGGAAAATGGCTAATTCTAAGAAGTATACCAGTTAAGCCTAAAATATCTTGCCTTACTAGATAACCAGAAAACTGTAAAACACTACTATAGTCATGACACAAGGACTCAGAGACAAACTTAAAGACTCCCACTGACAAAAGATGGGACAATTTGAACTTCCAGATGGATACTAATTACAATTGATACAAACCCTTCAAATGCATTAAATTCATTCATCACAATAGTTTTATATTTCTTAAAAGCCTATTTTGTCACCTTTGCAGAGACAGAGTGAACCAATTTTTTAATTTGAAAATTGTTAAATAAAATGACAAAATAAAGCAATTTTTGTACCTTTTCTAAAAGAACTGTAGCACAGAGTACCAAATAGTAAAAAAGGAACAGTGCTTGTTCAAAATTATTCCAAATAATCAATGAAACAGAAATGACAGAATAAAACAATTTTTCAACCTCCAATGAATTACTAGATCTAGGCATTGAGCATCAGCAGCTACTAACATCACAAAAAAAGAGACACTCAGGTATCCTGTGTCTTTGGATAAAGAACACAGCACCATTTACCGTCTGGCTAAATGTATCAATCCCAAGTCTCATCAAGGTCTCTGGACCCACCTGCCAGTTTACAGGGAATGGAAAAAACAGAGGAAAGTATTGAATGAGACCAGAAATACACAACCAGCAAAACCTACATTTTAGAAAACTCTATCAGTCAAACAGTCCCACATTCTTATTATAGGAAAAAGAAGAAATTGGAGAAGGAATCTGCAGACTTGTATAGATGAAAAAATAAGCTAGATTTTAAATACATGGGCAAGATGAAACTATGGTAATTAGGGAGGCACATTTTGTCACAAAGCTATACAAAACCCTAAGAAAATGATTCTGAAAAATCAAAGACAGCAGTTATTTTTTGGTGAAACAAAGAGGGCCAAGAAAAGGATGGAGCAAATGGAGGAGTTCCTGGTATAACAAGCAAAGATATATCTTACCTGGGTAGTGGTTACATAGGTGTTTGCCTTAGAATTCATTAAGTGCCACACCCACATTTTAAGAAAATTTTGCATCTGTGTTTTGTTTTCTAATAAAAGGTTTAAAAGGATGAATTCCTGTTTAAAATGCATCTGGCTAGCAGCCTTAAGTGTCTCCCTAAGTATAACTCTAAAATATGAATGAAGACTAAAGAGCACACTAAACATTAACTTGATAGATCACCTGTCAGAATTTTTACCTGCTATAAGGTGCAAAGGTTTCAACTGAGATAAGCTGTAAAACTAGAATAATAACAGAATTTCCCTTATCAGGTAGTAGTGAGGATTAAATAAATTTATATGTGGAAAATACTTAGAATGATGTATGACCTAGAGATAGAGCAATCTTTAAAAATAAGCCATTGTTTTTAATATAAACCTACCCATGGCTGTATCTCATAGAGAGATACCCTTGAACCAATAATAAAAAAAGATATTCTGTACCTCCCCCTATTATTCCCTCAGAGCACATCTGCACCAAACAATAACAACAACAACAATACCCACCTAAACAGCTATTCTTTATCGTATGGTTCTTGTGTTGATAAAACACTGATTGACTGTCACCTGTCCACATACATTCAGTGACATTCCTTCTCAGTTATCATCTGGGTAGGGGACACCAACTGATACATTATACACTGCTGGATGTAGTTTCCCATCTCACCAGCAAACAAGATGGGCAACATGGGCAAAGACAGGAAAAGCTGCAGTGGTTCAGCATCCTGGATATCACAGCTTTCATGTGAGGCATTGACTTCTAATGTCAGAAAGCCAGGCAGTAGGGTAGGAAAGATGCCACCAAGATAAGCAGAGCTTTGAAAACCCAGACCCCACAGCTCCCTCCCATCTGGTAACCACAGTAACCATCAGTTTGTTCTCTGTATCTAGGACTCCATTTGTCTTTTTCTTAAGGTCTGTTTTTATAGTTTTTAATAGGCACAGAAAGACAGACAGAGACAGAGAGAGAGAGAAAGAAGGGGGAGGACCCAGAGCAGTCTCTATAGTTGCATGTCATTGGTTTTCTACATAGTTTAATTCCACACGAGGCTGCACAAGGCAGGAACTGGGCTGGGGGCCTCCCTCACAGAGCTCTCTTTGACAACAACCAATCTAGGTGCACACCCCAGTTCAGCATATGGGTCCACATGAGCCAGTGCCAGGATTTGATCCTTGAACCCCAGGCCCCACTGAGCCATCTCAGCTTTCCACTTTTTTTTAAGTTAAATTTATTGGGGTGACATTAGTAAGAAAAAGTATATAGGTTTCAACTGTACAATCACACACACACACATACAGACTCATACACATACACATTTTGCATGTGTGTTCACCACCCAATCAGTTCTCCTTCCATCACTACCGTATATATTTGACTTCCTTTACCATTTTCTACCACAACCCCCTTCCCTCTTTTGTCTTTTTTTTTCTTGTTTTTTGTTTTGTTTTGTTTTGTTTTTTAGATCCCACATATAAGGAAGATCATATGGTATTTGTCTCTCAGTCTCTGATTTTTTTTTCATTTACCACAATACCCCCAAGATCCATTTACGCTGTCACAAGTGGTAAGACTTAATTATTTTTTATGGCTGAGTAATACTCCACTCTATATATGTACTATATCTTCTTTATCTAATTGTCTATTGATGAACATTTTAGTTACTTCTATATCTTGGCTATTGTGAATAGCACTGCAGTGACAATAGGGGTGCATATATCTTTTGAATTATCATTTGGATTTCTTTGGATGAGTACAGAAAAGTGGAATGGTAAGTCATAAGATAGATCTATTTTCCACTTCTTGAGGAACCTCCAAACTATACAACTCTAATTTTTGAAGGGGGTTTCTATTATAGATAGGTCCAAGTTAATAAAACAAAATGAGAGCAGAAACAGTCAAAGAATATATTCAAATTTACATGTAATAAAGGGGAATTTTAAGTCAATGAAGAAGATTATATTATTCAATAAATGGTAACAGAAGACTGAATAACAATTTGGGGGGAAATAAAGTCATAAAATAACTATAACATATAGAAATATTCATGTAATCTTAGGATGGGTTAAATTTTTTAAGAATAAAATTTCTTAAATTTCAATACAAAAAAAGATGTGCAGGGGATGCTAGGGATAGCTCAACGGGTTGAGTGCTTGCCTAGAAACCACAAAGTCTTGGGATCGAATCCTGACCTTGGCCTGTGTAAACCCACATGCTGACCTAAGGCACAACTGGTAACTGGAGGAGGCCCCCAGGTCAGTTTCTGCCCCCCACAGCCCCACATCCACCTGTGTGGAATGAAAATAGGTAAAAAAAACTAATGATGTACAACTATGGAGACTAATCTGGGCTTTCCCTACTTCTCCCTGTTTTTTTCTTTCTCTCTCTCTCTCTCGCTCTCTCATCTCTCAAACAAAAAAATAAATCTTAAAAAAAAGATGTGCATATCTCATTGCATAAATATTAATATGGTCTACATATCCAGAAATGCCGTGAAGACATTTAAAAGCAAATGGCAAATAATATTAATCATATGTATTTCTAAAATGCTTCTCTATATAAAGAGCACTTGCAAAGCTTTAAAAGAAAGCTCATCATCCTCTCCCAAGTTAAGCAAAGAACATAAAATAATTATGCAAAGAAGAAGTACACATGTTCAATAAAAATATGAAAAATAATCAGTCTTGGCAATAATCTATTGTAACAGAAAAATTTTAACAAGTCAATTTTTACTCCTAAAACTGGAAACTTAAAACAAAACAAAACAAACAAAAAAAAATATGTGTATATATATATATATGTATATATATATATATATATACATATATATATATATGTATATATATATCTCAGGTATTATTAAAGGTGAAGAGAAATGAGCTTTCTAAATAACTTCTCTGAGGAAAGTCTAGCCAGGGAAAAAGATGGTGGCATGAGAGGAGAACCCCAATACCTACCTGGGAAGGGACTTGTGAACAAAGGGGAATCCACAGGGGAAACCCTGAGAAGAAACCTCAACTGAGAGAACCACACAATGCAGAACAATACCCAAAGGTTAGAGGAAAAAGGGGAGAGCAGGAGAGGGAAGGGGAAGCAGCGGTTTGGGGACGGAGACTCAGAGTGCAGCTTGGGGCTGGCAAATACAAAGGGGGATTGGGGGACTATGGTCAAACTGGAGCTAGATCGAAGGCGGGCTAGAAGCCAAGACCTAGGGAGCATGGAAGCCCCAAAAGACTGTGCACAATTTAACATCCAAACTCAAGGGGCGGCACACAGTGCCCTAATCAGATCACACAACCTGAGGTGGAATAGGGACTGTGCAGCAGGACCGCTGTACTTCCTGGGTGGGCGGGGAGAGAGCAGGGCACCAGCCCACAACATCTCGGCACCCCTGATTTACGGGGAGACACAGCTGGGCTCCTAGAGTTGGCTGTGAGGGAGCACCTTTTAAAGACAGGGCTCTTGGATTGAGGGCAGTGGCTGGGTGGAGGACTGAAACAACCAGCGGAACTACTAGCCGCAGCCCAGGGAGGTGGCATACTCGGCTGCATTAGATGTGCTTAAAGTGAACACGGAGGGGTTAGGGACCCAGCAGAACCGCCATCCGAGCTGCCGCTGCCAGCCGAGCTGTGGCCTGAACCACCACTGTCGCAGTACTGACCAGGTCACAGCGGCGCCCCCTCCCGCACAACCACTGCTCTGTCACCTGGCAGGCTGGCTCACAGATGCAATTAAAGTAAAAGCAGCCAAGCAGATGGGAGAAAGACCAGAGCCCCTGAACCCCACCCACACTGAACAACGAGTCCCCTCCTGACAGAGGAATCTGCTAATGTGTCTCAGGCCTGCCTAGCTCCTACTCAAATGCCCCCATCCCCGACCCACACCTTCACTACCCTGCTTTCTAACAGCTAAGACAGCAACCTGAAGAGCAACCCTACAACATAGAAACAGACTGGTTCCCAAAAAGTTCTCCCAAAATGTCCTCTTTCCACAACTGAGCCCATAAAAATAAAGAGAAGCCCATCTCATAGGCAAACCTATGGGGGGGAAACATACTAATTCCTAGAGCAATAAAAACCATATCAAAAACAATGCACACCTCGGAACCCAAAGCCCCTCCAGAAGATCAGGGGCATTCTTTAAAAAAGGACCTTGCACACTTCAAATCAAATCTAAGTGAAACAGAATTCAGGGCTGCAATAATCAAGACATTCAGAGACTTCACTCAATGCTGGCAAACTACCCAGACACAGTTAAATGACCTCAACATGTAACTTTCTGAGCAAAATGAGTACTTTAACAATAAAATTGAGAAGTTAGAGCAGAACCATAAGGAACTCCTCGAAATGAAAGGCATAATGGGAGAGCTGAAAAGAGAAGAGACCAGCATAGGAAACAGGGCTGACCAGTTGGAAGAAAGAATTAGTAAAATCAAAGATAGGAACATGGAAATTTCACAGAGGGAAGAAGAAAGGGAAATGAGAGTGAAGAGAAATGAAAGAAGCCTACAAGAACTCTATGACTCCATCAGAAAGAAAAATATTAGAATAATAGGAGTACCAGAAGGAAGCGAGATGAAATCTTCTCAGAGTCTACTAAAACAAATAGTGCATGAGAATTTTCCTGACCTATGAAAAGAACTACAACCCCAAATACAAGAGGAAAGCAGAAGCCTTAGCTACCTAGACCCAAGCAGATCTTCTCCAAGGAACATTGTTCTGAAGATGACAAAAACCAAACACAAAGAAAGAATCCTCAAGGCTGCCAGGGGAAAAAAATATATAACTTTCAAAGGAAAACCTATCAGGCTATCACATGACTTCTCAGCAGAAACTCTGCAAGCCAGGAGGGAGTGGAGCCCAATCTTCAAAATATTAAAAGAGAGAAATTTTCAGCCAATAATTAACTATCCAGCTAAATTAACCTGCAGATATGAAGGAGGATTTAAGGCCTTTTCAGATATACAGCAGCTGAGGGAATTCTCCAGCTCAAAACTGGCACGCCAAGAAATACTGAAGGAGGCTATTTAACCTGAATCAAGAAATCAGAATAAATGGAGAAAAGTTGGAACAACAAAATACAAAAAAGAAAGAAGAAATGGATAAAGAATATCCTCATATATCAATCATCACCCTGAATGTAAATGGACTGAATTCACCAATAAAGAGGCACAGGGTAGCAGACTGGATTAAAAAACAAAATCCAACCATATGCTGCCTACAAGAGACACACCTCAGCCACAGGGACAAACATAGACTCAGGGTAAAAGGATGGAAAACAATACTCCAGGCAAATGGCAGTCAG
>PVKE010027230.1:0-21746 GCA_004027555.1 Craseonycteris thonglongyai | reverse complement strand
CAATTGCTAATGATTTTTGGAAAACTGAAAAATCAAGACTGAATGTTGATACTCTAGCTGCAGCACTTGCTGTGAAATTCAATATGAAAAATAGTTCTTGTATGAATATTTTAAATATTTTGTTAGAAAATGACACATTAAAAAATATTCAATTGAAAAATATTCATATTTAAATAATAATCATAATACGCCTGTGTTATCTATTTACTACATTATAATGCTTTCTGTTTAGTTATTGTTGCAAAGAATAAATTTTTTATTTACAATATTTGTTTCTTTAATTTATTTATGTCATCCTTATTTATTTATGCCCTCATTTTCATTGGAAAAAAGTTGGTCACCTTACATTACTACAATTTTGATCTAATCTTAAGTCTGGATTTAATGGTTCTCATTTTATTATTAAAATTGTGTAATTAGTAAACATAGCTATGTATTGTGCACATATTTTGTTGTCCCTTCTGCTGATTGTACCCTTTTCTCTTATATGAGAAAAAAGGGAAATACTTGATTTTTATAAACAAACACTTGAGGAAAGCTGGCCTATGCAAACAATGTAATTTATAGCAACACTGGGCTATGTGTTCATTTCAGTGCTGACTGACTAAAATCATCATGGGAATTGATGCATGACAATGGTTTGACAATTTTATATTCTTTCTCATCACACCAATTCTTAAGATGATAGCTGTCATGCAGACATGTGAGTATTGCTGTTACACTGAGGTAATCTTGTGTGACCCAACTTTTTCCCTTTTAAAAGTTGAAACCTGAATTTTTAAACTAAACAATGAACAAATATTTCACGGATGTGTTATATAATTTACTTCTGAAAAATAGATTTACTACTTATCTCTAGAAGTTTAGGAAGCTATTGACAGAATTACTTGCAAATTGAAAGATGTAGGAACAGTAGGTCTACATTGAATTCCACAACTTCTGCAATATTCTAAGCAGTTATATGAATTATACTATACTTTGATTTTAGGCGAGCATTGTACTACTGTTAAAGTTACCTTGAAGTTTTAGATTATCTGCTGCCCATACAATAGTTTTGTTTTTGCCCTCAAATTGTAGCTTTTACTTCTTTGTTGTCTGTAATTTTTTTCCTAAAAGCTGTTTCATCATATTAGAAACAAATAATAATCAGACAGAACCGGTCTGGACTGCAGGGATGGTGATTTAACACTTTGAAACATCAGTCATGAAGAGGAGTCAATACAACATCACTCTTGTGCATGAGACCATTGTCATGCAAAAACAGAACGCTTTTGGTCTATTTTCCTCTTCTTTTCTTTTTCACAGATTCTTTTAACTGTTTCACCAAATTTGAACAGTGCTTTCCAGTTACTGTGACACCCTTGTCCTTGTAATCAATCAAGGATACCCTCAGTATCCAAAAAAACAGTAGCCATAATTTTTCCAGCCAGTTGCGACACCTTGAACGTCGAACGTGGTGGCATGCCCTTATCGTGCCACTGCATGGACTCCTGCTTTGACTCAGTCTCATAATAACGAACCCAAGTTTTATCTCCACTGACAATCCAGTTTAAAACTTCGTCTTTGTTGTCTCTTCAGAGGTCCAAAAACTATCATGAACACTTGATGCACTGTTGTTTTCAAAGCAGCATGAGCATTCTTGGTGTTCATCTTGCACAGACTTTTGACATCCTTAGATTCTGACAGAGAGTATTCAAAATGGTTGTAGGTGGTACTCTGTTTCTTCAAGCTGCTTTATATTCAATCTGGAATCTTCCATTATATGTTTTCAACTTTTTTGACAATGTCTGAGGAAGTGACCTCAATAGGGCATTCCGGACAGAGGTCATCTTCTATCAACTCTGTTTTGCTTGAAAAGTCTGTGCCACTTGTAAACCATGGATTTCCCAGGGCAACAGTCCCCATAAATTGCTAACATCTCTTCCAAAATAGTTTGAGGTGTTTTACTTTGTTTTGTGAGGAACTGACTGACAGCACAAAATACAATTTCACCCATACTTGGGGTTTGGGATTTACTTCACATCTGCTGTGCTTCTTCAGTGATATTTGAAAGCATGTGGATGCAAGTAGGCTGAAATTTGCCCCATATACTAATAATAAGTCACACAATCAGACCGTGTGCACTCGGATTTCTACCTCTTCGATAACACCCCCTTTCCACAAATTTCTTTACCATCCCTCATATGCTGTAGAACAGCAATCCCCAACCTTTTGGGAACCAGGGACTGGTTTCATTGACTACAAATTTTCCATGAGGGAATGAAGGGATGTGCATGCACAGTTCACAGTAGGGTTCATGCTCCTATGAGAACTTAATACCACTGCTTATCTGACAGGAGACAGAGCTCATGCAGTAATGCAAGTGATGGGGCACTGCTGTAAATACAGATGAAGTTTTGCTCACTCACCTACCACTCACCTCCTGTGTGCAGCCCAGTTCCTAACAGGTCATGAACCAGTACCCATCTGTGGCCCAGGGGTTGGGGACCCTTGATGTATAGATATTTGAGGAAAGTTTAATTTTGAGGGGAATTTTTTTTGGTACCAAGACTTTAAAAGGATACATGAAAAGCATGGAATTTTTTCTGAATTGTGAGTAATTAATAGATAATTAGGTGAGCAAACTTACATAAAGTAGGATACTTCCACATAGCTTGCTCTTTCAGTGCTTTAAATGCTGCCCTCACCCCTCAAAAGATTCAGCTTTTCATCAGGTTCATGCATATTCATCTGCCACTTTTGACCACCAATACCATGTTGACATTGCTGTTTTATAGATGACATTCATTAACCCTGGGTGAACAAATGCAGAGAAACAGGTCTTGGGAAGTTTTTCTTGCTTACATATTAGAAATCTTCCCAATCAATGGGAGAAAACAATGCTTGAATTAAAACATAATAATTTGATTTGTTTCAAATGGAAATGAATTTTTGTTACTAAACACGTTCGGCTACTTGCCATTGTGGGCCAATGATTGAGAGACAAGGGTTGGTGAGGAGAAAAGTAGGTTTGTTCCAAATATTGGCATTCCAGACAGATGGCAGACAGTCATCACAAAGGTCACTTTTCTCATTCCTAGAATGGTCAAAAGGATTTATAGGTACAAAAGAAGAGGACAAGCACAGGAAAAAAGGGAATTAGTCAAACAACTCCTTAGTGCTGACATCAAAGAACATCTCCTGAGGTCCAGTTTGTTCTGCAATGTTTATCTCGAACCCGGTCATAGAAGTAAATCACGTATCATCTGACTGAAAATTGCACTCCAAAATTGCAGTCTGGTTAGGCATCCAGATGTTTGAAGGCTGAATCAGTTTCTTTGAAGTCAGCATCATGCCTGATTAATCAGCTTGACAAGGTGGGCATGTAGCCTTAAGAAAACAAAGTTAATGAATTAGGTAGGAAGGAAAGGAAAAAGAAAATGAAAAACTAAATTGTTAAATCATGAAAAGTACACTGTCACCCTTACATATTGAGAAAGCCTTGTATGCTTTTCCAGTCCCTTTCAAAGAACAAACGAGTCAGATGGTATGTTTACTAACAAGAAAACTGGCTCAAGTGAGATTTGGATTCTTTCAAAGGCACAGTTACAAATTTTGACCACTAGGGGACAATTTGTCAAATCAGTATCCATGGCACTCAATGAGACTCTAGGGTAGGCTGAAATGAGAAAAACCCCCAAAAAGCATGCAACATGGGAATAGTTTGTTCATCTGTCACCTTCTAGAACACAAACAGCTATTAAAATTCAGCTCCATCTGGGGAAGTAGGAGACAGTCAAGGAGAGATCCACCATCCTGCATGGAGGTTCCTAAAATGGAATAGTTGATAAAGGAAAGGAATGCAAATGTATACTCTTTCAGAATATGTACCCCATGGGTTTTTTAAAGAGGTCTGGGTTTTAAGGTATCATTTCACAACATCTCCATGTAAACTGTGTGCCAAATAGATTAACCTGGAAATGAAAAGGCCAACATTCTGAAAACTGAATTTTTGATTCTTGCATGTTTATAATATTTCAGCAGGGAATTTCAGGGTCTCTAGATGAAGGAAATTAGCATGACAAAATGAACTTCAAAATTTTTACGGCTTTTGTTCTTTGATAAGTTTGAAGGGGGTTTTTGTTTGTATTTCTCTCTTTTAGCCATTGTCAATGGCACAATTTTGGGGAATATGAAATATTCAGAATCATTTTTTTCCAATGATTCTTATGTGGGGTAATGTACTCTGCAGTTCAATTAAAAATAACAAGCTACTACTATGTTGTTCTAAGCTAAATGTAATTTCCAAGACGATGGTCAATAAAGCACTCAAGAAAATGAAGTATTGTGGCTGAATGGTTTGCAGTCTACTGGGAAATAAAGAAGCAACCAATTAGCATTTGAAAGCAAGGTCTTTTACTTTTTTAAAAGTCAATGACAATATAAAAATGATCACCCATCAAGAGCAAAGAGTTTGAAAAATATCTCACCTTTGTTTTATGAGTCCTTTCAAAATTTTAAGAATGACCTTTGCTCATCAGTCCCAAGAACTAAGATGCATTTTAGTATACAGTACACAATGTTACATTTGGGAACACTCCTAGACTACCTGATGAGGAATTCAAGAATACATAAAACCAATATTCGTGTTTGTTTGTTTGTTGCCACTAGTTAGTGACACTTTCTCCACCTAATGAAGGATCTTATGGGATAAGTGTTAAGGCGTGGTTTAGGCTAAGCATTCCAATTTATTGTGCAATAAAATATAGCAATAAGGAAAAAGTTTTATACATCTTTATATTTTCTTGTAAATTGTGGGACCCTCTCTCTAATTTCTTAATATGTATTTTAATAATTCAATACTGTAGTCTCTATCAACCACCCTGATAAGAGCTGGCACAGAAGTCATTTTTATGTGCCTTATTATTAATTTTAATAATAATTCTAGTAATCTTTTATACACTTACTAATTTTTGCAACATATACTATTGTTGTCTTTGTAGCCTTAAATTCAGACTTCTCTACATTCTGTAAATCCCCATAGATTTTTTTATAGGTTTTAAATATCAGTACATTTCTGCTTTGTACTCTTATGTTTCTTCCCTCTATGTAGGAGATCTTTTCAGTTTTCCACTGTGCTTGGTAATAAAATCAAAAGAAAAAGGTATATCCTTCAGAAAGCATTCAGCTCACTAGAAATAGAAAACATGTCACCTTGTTCTTAAATCCTTAGATCAGGCAGACCAATAGCAGAAATAGTGAGTGCGGTTTCCACAAAGTGTATAGAGTGGGGTTAGTAAAATTATTGTGTACCTTGTTCTTTCCAGATCTCTTTTTAAAGAAGAAAGTATTTTTGCTCAGCAAAAGGGCTTGACACTGTAGGAAGGAAAAGTTTTCCTCCACTCTCTTAGGTTTGATTGGTTGGGGGCCTATGCATTAAGTGACAATAGACATGTTAACTTTGGAATTGCTGTTTATTTACATGTGCACAGAGAAGTCACTCAGTAATGAATAATTTGCTAGATGCCCAGAAGTAAAGGTACATATACCCACTTTAAAAAAGAGGCGTTAGCTCTGGTTTTAAAAGCAAAGTATGGAAGAGTCTAATGTGTGTGTGTGTGTGTGTGTGTGTGTGTGTGTGTGTGTGTGTGTGCGCGCACACATCCACAGACACACACTGTCTTGGGGTGCTTGCCAAAGGAAATGAGAAGCTCATCTTCTTGGAATTTGCAGTAAACTCCCTTGGGAGTACGGTTAATGACAGCTATATCTTCAGGATGTTCTGCATTAGTCACGTAAGAGAAGTTCAAATAAGATTTCAAATGTGTTTAATTTTTATACCAAAAATATGAACCTATAAATGTACTTACTGAAGTTGAAGTGTGATTTCGCAGAAGAAGAACAAGAATTTATAAGTAGCTTTACTTAATAAATGAATAGAAATTGGGGAATATGGAGTGGAGAAAGAATGATTGAGTTAATACCACCATGTGTTAAAACACAGTAGCTCAAGTTCTTTCTCTTTTAGCTACAGTGTAGTTTCTATACCTCCTCCCCAGCAACCCCATACACATGTATATACACAGATGCTGATGAAGGCAGTCTAAATTAATGGCTTAGCATCAGATACGGGCTTTAGCATCAGAAAACACTAAATCCAAATTTCAATCTTTTTTACCAGTTCGTAAGCCAGGCACATTATTTATCTATTTGATCCCCAAATCTCAGTTCTGTCATTTGTAAAATGACAATAACAATACCAAAGTATTACAAGAACTAAATGAGGTGATGAATATAAAATGATAAGTATAATGACAGGCATAATGTAAAATTTTTATTGTTGATACTTTTTTATTTGCTTCCTGCCTTAGCCTGAAAATATGCTCTGGATAGCAAACATTCTTTGACCTTAAACCCCCTTTATTGTAATTCTTTCTCATACAATTGTCTAAGACTTTAACTGTCTCCTTTCATGATTAATTTTTATTCGCAAACAACCATCTTCAATCTGCTTCTATTTTGACCTCTGTAAAGGCACTGCTTTTAAAACGGTCTTCATGATCTTCTACTTGACAAATGAAATGAATGCTTTCCAGCTGAGAGCTCTCTGGACCTCTCACCTACACTTGTATCCACCAGCAACTTGCTCCTTCTTGAAACCCTGTTTTTTCTTGCATCCTTCTACAGTGCCTTCCTCTGATTTCCTTCTGCCCTCTATTTCTTCTGCCTCCTTCACTGGAGTCTCTTCTTCCAGAATGTCATCCTTACTGTTTCTATACTTTACCCCTAAATGACTTAATTACTCTCTTGAAAATTATAAACAAATTTGTATATCCATCCTTCCTCATGATTCAGACTCATTCCAGGTGTGGAAACAAGTATTACCGGTAGATATTCAGTGACAAAAACTTAGAAAATGTGGAAAACAAAAAATTGACAACAAAATTATTTCTAATTTCTCCATTAAAAACTGACTGGTAATATTTTAGTATGGCTCACTAAGTAAACAAAGTTACCTTATCCATAAAAATGGAGATAATTATGGTTCTAAATTAATAGGACTATTGGGCATAAATCTATAAAAAGCATCTTAAAGTACCCAGCACACAGTAAATCCTATATGAATGTTTGTTGTATTATTATTTTAAAAATTTTAAATATGCACACAGCTATGGACTGAATTCTTGTATATATGTTGAAGCCTAATCCCAGTGTGATGGTATTTGGAGGCATGACCTTGGAGAGTTAGTATATCATGAGGTTGGAGCCCTCATGAATGAGATTAGTGCTCTCATAAGACAGATCTCTCTGCTCTCTGCCGTGTGAAATACAGGATACAAAATCATTGGCCACTGGATCTGCCACCACATTAATCTTGGACTTTCTAGCCTCCAGAACTGTGAAAAATAGATGTTGTTTAAGTCACCCAGTCAAGTAATTTTGTTATAGCAGCCTAAGCTAAGACACATACATATTCATTGATAGTTTTGTACATTTTTTTCCTATTTAGTAATATGCACATGAATATTTTAATGTAAATAATTATTTTTTGTATAGCAAACATGACCAATAGTGTGTGTGTGTGTGTGTGTGTGTGTTAATGTATTACCTTTACACTTGCCTCAATCTTCCAGTAATTTAGTCAGGTTTGTATGTAATGCCCAGCATGCCAACTGAAACTCAACATTTTAATTTTTTGCTTAGTGGAATTTTCTGGAATGCAAAAAATGAATATAATATTTTTAAAGATTTATTTTTATTGTTTTTGATAGAGAAAGAGAGACAGAGAGAAGGGGGAGGGCCCAGAACAGTCTTCATAGTTCCACATCATTGGTTTTTCCACATAGTTTCTTTCCACAGGTTGGTGCGTGGCTGCACAGGGCAGGAACTGGGCCGGGGTCTCATCCCAGTGAGAACTGAACTGGGGGCACTCCCAGGTTCAGCATATGGGTCTGCATGGGCTGGGGCCGGGACTCAATCCTTGGTCTCCAGGGCTGCAAAGTGAGCACTTAACCCACTGAGCCATCCTGGCTTCCCCTATAATATTTTTATACTGATATTTTTTAATCTTTCTATAAGACAAAGAAAAATAAACCAATCCAAACTTTGAAATGTCATTCTTTGTTTAAGGAAAAACATGTGACTCAATTTTGAGTAGATGACTGTGTACGGGGCATTAAGACACCGAGGGCAACAACTGAATACACAGTGTAATAGCCCATCATATGAGGCACATTATTTTAATTAAAACAATCCTTTATTATTGAACATTTAGCTTGTTTTCAAATTTTCACTAGAGAAGTTGCATTGAACATTCTTTCAGACACATGCTTGTGCTCATTTCTTATTACTTTCTTAGATGTAAAATTACCAGAAGAAAGAACATTTGAAGATGTTTACTTTACTACCATGAACTTTGTTGTTTTAAAAAGTTGTAAAAATTTTAACTCACAGTAGTGGTATATAGGAAAGCCTGCTCCTTTTTTTTTTTGAAAGACAAGCTTTTATTTATTTATTTATTTATTTTATTGTTTTTGACAGAGAGAGAGAGAGAGATACAGAGATACAAAAACAGAGAGAGAACTGAACTGGGGCACTCCCCAGTTCAGCACATGGGTCCACACAGGCCAGGGCCGGGATTCGATCCTGGGTCCCCAGTGCTGCAAAGTGAATGCTCAACCCACTGAGCCATCCTGGCTTCCACAACCCTGCTTCTTTACATGCTTACTGAGAAACATAAACATTCTTTATTATCCTTGCCAATCTGATAAGCAATAATGACTCATTTAATTTTGTGTTTCATTAGGAGAACAAAAATAAGCCATCCTCAACGTTTGCTATTGAACTCTGTCCTTTTAAACTATATGCTTTAAAGATTGTCATGAATTTAATGATTATTTCCTCTAATAAATAACATTTTAACTGATTATATGAATCACAAGTATGCAGGGGAAAATACACATTTTCATGCTTCAGTTAAATTTGAATGTGTATTAATTTTGTATTGTGTTATAGGTCTTTACAAAATTTTGTCTTTGATTCTGTACTAAACATTTGCCTTGAAGACTTTAGTGTATTGATTGAAAGTTGTAGTTCCCCTAATAGAATTTTGACAAGCACCCCAAGTAAAACAATCAGGGAGAATCTAAAAAATTTATACTCTTCTTAAGACTCCTGTCTCCACTGAGGATCTCCAAAAAGTATGGCATAGCATTACATCATTACTCACTAAATATTTATAATCCCACATTTATATGTCAGCAATTCCATCAACTTCTACCTTTAAAAATACCAAGAATCTGATTACTTCTCATCAAGTCCATTTCACTATCAAGTCATAATCAGCTCACTTCTGGTTTACTGCAAAAGAGTCTTTTAATTGATCTCCTAACGGCTATCCCTGCCCCTTCTAGTCTGTTGTCGATAGTGACTGTCAACTGTCTACTCAGTTGAGAAATATATGCATACCACATTTCTGCTCTGCTCAGAGCCCTTATCATTGTCCATCTCAGTTGAAGTAACAGCTCAAGTTATCAGAAGAGCTTAAAGGCCCTGTTTAAACTCTTACAGACATACACCTTTTACCTCGCAGACATTACTTGTCTGGCCCGAGTTTCTCAGTTCCTGCGCTACCAGTGTCCCTTCTGTCTCCAAAACATATCAGGGAAACTCCTGCATGACACATTGGTGTTTATTTTTCTGAAGTCTGAAATGGTTTTTCTACAGAGACTCTTTCTAATTTGGTGTACAATCGTGTCTCACATGCAATTTGTTCTCATTGTTTTTTATTTTTCTTCCCCAGTACTTATTACCATCTGATATAATATATATGTTACATATTTTGTTTCTTGTCTATCACTCCCAATGGAATGTAAGTCTAGAAGGATAGAAATGTCTGCTTATTGTTTGCTCTGTTGACTGTGGTATCATTAACATGTGTCTGGCATTAACACTCTTTTGAATGACTGAATAAATATCTGGAGTTCTGCTATTTTTCTATAAGTAATATTATTTTAGATAGAAATACAACTAGTGTAAATACTATAAGTAAAATTTTTATGGGTTTTTACTGTATTCTGATATTTAATTGGCTTCCATTTATATTTATTAAATGTTTTCTTATCTAGACAGAGAATAAGTCTTATCATAATGTTCCACAGACATTTATTAACATTATTGATCTTGACGATAGTAGAACAGGAATATAACTATACCAATCAGAGAGTTTGTAAATATCATTCTCATTCTAATGTTTAATGTTACCAAGTTCTTTACTTAAATATTTTGCCAACTTCTGACATTTAGTACAACCAGTCACTCCTTACACCTGCAAAATTCTATATCTTAAAATATATTCTTGGGGAAGCCGGGATGGCTCAGTGGGTTAAGCGCTCACTTTGCAGCGCCGGGGACCAGGGATCAAATCCAGACCCCAGCCTGTGCAGAACCATATGCTGAACTGGGAGCTCCCCCAGTTCAGTTCTCGCTCTGTCTCTGTCTCTGTATATCTCTCTCTCTCTCTCTCTCTCTCTCTCTCTCTCTCTCTCTCTCTCTCTCTCTCTCTCGCTGTCAATAAATAAATAAATAAATAAATAGAATTAAATATATATATATTCTTAATATTAATCTTCAGATAACTGCCCTTACAAAGCACTTCATGTCTAATAAATTTTTAATGATGCTTATGGAATACGGTTGGCTCTTACATATGGCTACGCACTTGTAAGACACACTTAAGTGTTAAATTTAGCAAAATAACATAGACTTCGACCAAAAAAAAAAAGAACAAAATATATTATCCAGCACTCTTATGCTGAAAATAAGCTGAGAGTCTGGTATTTCTGTTTATATAAGTAATCATGGGGTCCATAAAAACTTAACCTCCTAAAATGTGTTTTCAAAATGCATGCTAGGAAAAACCAATAAATGAGAACTAATATACTTAGGATTGTTGTGACTGCCTATTGAACTTGATAATCTTGTATTCCCAGTTACAGCATCCTATATTTCTTACAGATTGTTATGAAAACAAAGTGAACATCATTTTGTGTTTTGTCACTCTTCATTTAGCCTTTAAGTCACTAAATATGACCATTTCATGATTTGAAAGCCATGTATAAAATCAAACATTTTTATTGTTAAATGAATTATTAATACTTTCCATACTAATAACAATAATTTTATGTTTAAATAAAAGTATTTCTCATTTAAACAGTTGCTTACAAAATAGGAATCAGATATAATATGTAAGACATGGTTTTAGAACATTAGAACTATCAACTTCTGTCATTTGTAATTTGAATCTCATTGTCTAATAAAAGTATTTAAGCAAACATTTAAAAAACTAATTTTAGTGAAGTACTGTCTAAACATTTGCTCCTCCATAAAATTCTTTTGCAAAAACTCATAAAAATGTTTTTGTTGCATATCCCTATGACTTGCTCTTCTTCTTTCTGTGTAACTCATCTATTCTTTTCCTTTATAACACCTAGATTCTTTATCCCTCTCCAGATAATTCTCATGCTTGTTTTCTTATTCTGGTTTCTTGATATCTTTTTTATAACAAATTTCATACTGTTCGGCTTTTTAACATGTAGAAGTTCTACTAGTCATATATGGTCTGTAAAAAGTAATGAGGCTTTTTCATAGAACAGTGATCGTTAATTCTACATATATCAAGGTTGAGTGTATCCTCCCTAATTAAAATATACCGGTAAGCTTGCACTATACATAAAGACAACACTTGTTTGCTTCAGTCAGGAACATGCTTTATGGGGGAAAATTTTTTTAACAGGCATTAAGAAATATTCTCATTCTCTTGTAGTGCCTTTGAGTTGCGTGCGTAAGCAGAATTTTAAGGAATCTCCAGTGGCTCATTCCTAATTTTAGCTATCCTGGCATTCTGTGAAGTCATGCGTATTAAAACCTTTTAACAGATTCTGTAAAGCCTTAGAAGTAGAGCTTATCCCTTATACCTATCAAAAACTTCAGATGCTTTTTTTTCAAGCTCTATCACTAACAAACAATGTTACAAGGTTGTTAAAAAATGGACATTAACTACAAAATCTGCAAGTTACAAACAATTTTGTAAATCATCTATGAAATTAACATTAGATTTTTAAATGACTGAATACAGATTCAGAATTATGAAGTTATTATCTAATAACCCAACAAAAGATGTGAATAAATCATTGATAAAATGAAAATGATCAACCATTGAAACATTCTTTTATTCAAGCAGGTCTATGGATCCTCATGCTAATGCACTTACATTGATAAACTACAAGCATCCTGTGAAAGCTTCATTTATCCCAGTTCCTGAGGATTGTGTTTAGAGAAGCTGTCATCCAAAGGATCAGCAAATCGAAATCTGCAATTTGTTTTTATTTAAGAGGCAGACAGGTTATTACCAGCTCAGATTCAGCCCTATTAATATCCTTTGAAACTAATTGCTGGAAAATGAAATTTAAAGGCAGCATTTTATTATTTCCTTTTCCCTCTCTGTCCCTGTAATAGAAGACTCAATGCCATCTATGTCTTCTTTGAAAATATATGTTAAGTAGACACGGGCCATAATCACCTGTCATGTGCACTGTTGCAAAGTAACTCAGTCCTCCTTTCTGCAACTCATTCTACACTCTGCTCTCAGAATTTCTGATGAAGCTATTTCCCTTACATAGAGCTCCAGTTCCTTGCCAAATAAGACTGAAACTGCACTATTACTTCAGTGCTCTGCATCATCAGATCCCATGTAGCATACTTTTCTTTATTTTTGTTTATATTGCAATGTAACACCCATACAGAAAAAAAATCTTAAACCATTAGTTAATGAATAATAAAGTAACATCCAGGTAATTATTGCCCAGAACAAAAAATAGATATTGTATTATAACAGGAGCCATCTTTCCTTGAGCAAGTTTCTGACCATACCCTCCCCAGAATCCCAGAGCTAAGTACCAAGACATGATCACTCCCTTGATTTTCTTTATATTGTCTCCACCTGGGTATAAATCCTTAAATACACAGTTAATTTTTTCTGTTTTTTAAATGTTAAGTAATGAAATCAAACTGTTATGAGTATTGCTTTTTTGACTCGCCATTATTCTTTTAAAAGTCCATTCATGTTATTGTATATAACTTTATCAATTTTAAGCTATTTAGTATTACATTGTATCAATATAACCCAATATGGTTAACTATTCTACTTGAAGGACATTTGGATATTTAAATTATCTCTAGATTTTGGTTATTTTAAACAATGCTGCTGGGGGAAGCCGGGATGGCTCAGTGGGTTAAGCATCCACTTTGCAGCACCAGGGACCGAGGATCGAATCCCGGCCCCAGCCCGTGCAGACCCATGTGCACCCATGTGCTGAACTGGGGAGTTCCCCCAATTCAGTTCTCTCTCTGTCTCTGTATCTCTCTCTCTCTTTCTCTCTCTCTCTCTCTCTCTCTCTCTCTCTCTGTCAAAAACAATAAAAAAAAATTTTTTTAAACAATGCTGCTATAAATATTTTTGGGTATTTATTTTGGTGTCCAAAATTCTTTAGTATTCATAACCCGAGAAAAATTGCTAGTACCTAACTATACATATCTTCATAGTAGATAAGTATGTAACACTCAAAAATAGGCAAAATTAACTTGCATATAAATATCTTCAGTCTCTATTAGATATTTGAAAAATGTATTCCGAAGAGGTTGTACTAATTTAAGCATCCAGCAAAAGTGATTAACAGCCTCTACTTCATATCCTTCATGATGTTTGGATTTATCAGACTACCTCTCTTTCTGCTTCTTGTCTCTTTACTCTTTCTTTGGGATTTTTCTATGTGTTTATTACTTTGCACCCTGGGTATTAATTCTGACCTATAACAGGTCACTAATTCTTTCTCCAGCTCTTTCTAATCTGCTGATAAACTCAGTCATTAAATTAACTTTGATTATTATCTCTTCTAATTATTACATTTCTGTTCTTTTTAAATTTTGCAATGATACTTTCTATAGCTCCTGCCAATTAAAAAAAAGATCCCTTTAAACATAGTACACAAAATGTTTATAATATGAACATGGAAATTTTAGTATCTGAGTTCTATTTCTGTTGTATATTATTTTTGCACATTCCATTTATGAAACATAATTACCTTTTTGTGATATATTTGACTTTTGCTTTGGGCATTTTGTTCAAACAATTATTTGAAGGAAAAATATACAATCTAAAATGAAGATACTTTCTTCCAGAGAGAATTTTGTTCTTCTTTCTATTGGGCATCTGGAGTCTCTACCAGTATCACACCACCTTAACTTGCACAAAAATTTAGACAAATTATGTTCTCCTAGATTTTAATTCATAAGTTGAAAAATTTGAGGTTCAAAGAGATAGGGTTGAAGTAAGAAGAATTATGATGTTTTTCTATTCTGTGACTTATTGTATGACCTTGAGTGAAAATTTTTTGTTCCAAATTTTTCTTGTCTGTTAAAAGAGTATATAGTTGGTAACCCCAAATTGTGTCTTTTTTTTCTTTTAAAAATTCCATTGTATTTCTGTTTTTTGTTTGTTTGTTTGTTTGCTTGCTTGCTTATTCTTTTTCTTTTTTTTTCTTTTTTTTTAACAGTTATGATATGTGCTGCTTTTGTCATGCTTTATATTTTTTGAATACATGGCATTTCCCAATACTAGGTTTATAACTAGTTTGAAAGTGGAACCCATGACTTTTTGCCATATTTCTTTTTTGATTTTTTAAAAGATTTTTTATTGTTTTGACAGAGAGAGAGTGAGAGAGAGAGAGAGATACAGAGACAGAGAGCAGGGGGAGGGCCCAGAGCAGTCTCCATAGTTGCACATCATTGGCTTTTCCACATAGTTTCATTCCACAGGTGGGTGGGGCTGCACAGGGCAGGAACTGGGCCAGGCTCTCACCCCAGTGAGAACTGAACTGGGGGCACTCCCCAGTTCAGCATATGGGTCCACACGGGCCAGGACCGTGATTCGATCCTCAGTTCCCAGGGCTGCAAAGCGAGCGCCTAACCCACTGAGTCATCCTGGCTTCCCCTTGCCATATTTCTTACTATATTGAGTATAGTAACTTACAGTAGCTTCACAACTTGTGTTAAATGGATTAGAAAGTGAGTGAATAAATTTGGAAATAGATACATAGGTATAAAAGATTAAACCAAGCTTAGTATTGCCATAGGATAGGAGCATGTGTCATTTTTATTGTAGTTCCCAGAGCTTCAATCTAATTTCCATTGCTATGTTGACCTATTTACTGTATTGTCTGAGTGTCCTCAGAAAGTACCACTGGTCTGAGGTAGGATTTATGAACAGTGATCCAAATCTACAATGGAGCTTAAAACCAAAGCTTAAATGCATTGATCTAGAAGTGACAGGATATAATAGGATTTATTTAGGACATAAAATTTTAAAAGCATGTTCTTCAATTAATTATTAACCTTCTTTAAAAGAACTCTTAGCATAACCATTTCTAGCCTGTACCTTCCTTTAATCATCAATTCTACCTGCTGTTGCTAAGATTAGACTTTGACATAAAACCTCTGAAAAGAATACCATATGTTTGCCTAGGGATTTACTTATAAGTTGGAATTAAAAACTATTTCTAGAGGGAATATTAGCGTATTAAAATCTAACATAATTTAGCATCTTAAACAATTGTTCTGAAGAGATAAAGGAAAACAAAAATGAATCACTAATATTTTATATCAAAACATACATTGGGATATTATTTACCTACCTGAATTATTCAAGTCTACAACACAGTTAATTACTATTTTGTGTGTGTGGTGGGGGGGGAACCTTAAATAATTTTATTCAAGTCTTTATGTAACAGATTTTTTTAAACATATACTCTGTCAGGCACTATGTCAGGCACTGATAACTACATCAAACTGTTCTTTGACTTCATGAAGCAAGACTTTTAGGAAAAACAAGTATTAAATATTTAAAAAATTAAGTATATAACTACAAATTGTGTTTAATGCAATAATAAAATAATAACATGAGCTATAAGAGAATATAAAAGGGAGATCTGGTTTAAATTTGTATTAGAGGAAGTGTTTTTTTCTAAGCTTGAACCAGATGTATAAATAAGAATTAGCCAGGGGATAAAACCTTCCATATATTTGTTAAAGTATCACCTTATACAGTGCTATTCAACTTCCTGGTGATTAAATTGCTGCTAAATGTAAGAGATCTGTTAGATTCTGAAGGCCATGGATAAACAGAGAATATATATAATCCAAAATTATTAGTAGAGGAACCATTCAAATAAGATCTTTCATTAATCATCTTTCCATTGGTTCATCAATGGATAGATGTTTAAAATCTAAGAATGAATGAGATGTGTGAAAGGAAATAAGTACACACTCTCTATTGCCATCATTTACAATATAATATAAACAATAAATGCCCAGTAAATCTAGAATTTCCTCAGTTTTTTTTACATGTTCTCTGAATATTATCTCTATTTTGAAATTTCATTAATTCATTCTGATATAATGACCTCATGACCCACTTTAGTGTATTTGTACAGTATAGGTGTTGGCTTGGTCTATATTTTGTGCAAACAACCAAATGAGCAGTAACATTCTGCTAATTATCTGGAAGTTTATTATGCATTTCAAAAACATATGTATTTGAAATTATCAAGATGTTCTGTATTTTACACTTAATATTACAAGATTGATTACATTTTTATTTTTCATTCATTTGATATGATTTAAACAAGTCAGTGTTATTAGAAGTTTTTATTCACTCTCAAAACCTCTCATCTCTTGATCTATCTACCAATGTCTGTTAGCATTAAATACTACTATATTAGAAAAAAATGTCAGGAGGTTAACACCAACAAAAAAGATTGAAAAACATATTTTTCTTACTTTCTAGAACCCTAGAGAAGTTACTCAGTCTGTTGTAACATTTTAAGTCTCAAGGACATAGGCTCTGTCTTGTTTCTATACTGCAAATGTTCTAAGATAGTTATCAGAGCTCCATCCATTACGTATTCATTGCTCCTGGAAAGAAATGAAAAGGACACAGAACAGTTGCAACAAAGCCTCTTGCATACATTGAATTGACCAGAATTAGTCACCTGGTCTTATCTTGCCTAAAAGGAAACTGTGGATTGCCTTTATTTTTACTAGTGCTAAAATTAGGAAATGCATTGTATAATTAATGAAAAAAAGGAGAATAGCCAGTGGGAACAAATAGTCACTTCCTTTATCTAACTATTCATTTACTGATTTTTTGTTTTACACAAAGATAAAATATAAACAGTTAAACAAGAACAATTTTTTTTAAGAGAAAGCATCAATAATTTAGAAAACCAAGATTTTAAAAATTTCACAAGCATCAAAATATCAAGAGAGTTGATAAACAAGTAAATGAGCGTGATACTTAGAACTGATCCTCTGGGTATCCTAAGTGAAAAGTGATACCTAAATAATGAGTTACTTTATTTCCTTTTTTTTTTTTTAAAAAAGGAATTACTAAAGCAAAATGAAGCTCTCTTAACTCTGAACAACTCAACAATTTATCTCTTGGTCACTTTTAGGGGAAAACTGAATGTTATGTTGGACAATATTCCTATAATAAATGTGATTTTATAAGGCATCACTTAGTGTTTGAGTAAAAGCCAAAAGCAGTCTTATTTTACAATTCATTGAAGGCTATTTTGTGAGTCCCTAAAGAAAAATGACTCAAGAATAAAAACTTTAGGTATTCTGGCTTAAACCCAGGGTAGATTTTAACTTGCTCAGAGGGCTGATAGGCTATATACACTGTGAATGGTTATCTGTAAATATTACTGTTACTGAAAGATTTCTGAACAAGTTTAGGAAATTCAGGAATAGATTATCTAGTTTTTTGTAAACTGCTAGCATGCTTCAAACCACTGAACTCTTTTAACACCAGGTGTTCTACAAACAAAAGGGGCCTATTTGCTTATCATAAGAAGACAAAAGTGTAAAAAGATAGAGGTAGAAGCAGAAACCAATTGGCTGAACTCATTAAATTACACAATTTGCCAAAATAATAAGTGAATTTCTCACAGCAATAATAAAAAAGCTATTTTTTTGCAATGAAATGTGTGATTATAAGCAGATTTCAAAATTACTCCCAGGAAATGTAATGTTAAAATTTTAGCTAAATTATGTGTTCTTAGAATTTTTTGATCTTTTCAAGAAGTTATGTAGATTATATTTGTCTAAATATTACTTTACATATTTTACATATGTAAACAAATGAGGAAAAATACAATAAAGTTATGGTTTTCTTTTATATGATTTTATTGATGAAGCTTAGATTGGTCCTCAGATGGCAAGGAAAATTAATCATGGTACCTGAAATTTTATAGTCACTTTCATCTAAGTTTTAATATGGTAATACAAAATATTGTATAATGATATTTTGGTCAACAACAGACAACACAAACAACAGTGGTCACATAAAATTATAATGTAGCTTAAAAGTTCCTATTGCTGAGTGACATTGTAGCCATCAAAATTGTCCTAGTGCAAGGTATTATTCTTATGTTTATGGTGATGCTGCTATAAAACTCCCTGCACTGTCAATCATATAAAAGTATATCACATACAATTATGTCCACCAGATAATATTTGATCACAATAATACACAACTGACTATGTTACTGATGTCTATATTTACTATACTATACTTTTTACTATTACTTTAGAGTCTATTCTTTCTACTTACAAAAAACATTTTCCATAAAACATTAGGCTACATAACATGAGCAGCAGCTTCATACATCATGTGTTTACCATGTCTATTGATTGCATCATTTTTTTCCTCTGTTTGATTTACTCTCCTGTTGTTTTGTACAATAATATGCTGTACAGGATTGTATCCTAGAAGCAATATATTCCTGGTGTATAGTAAGATATTCCATCTAGGTTTATGTAAGTGTACTCTATGATGTTTGCACAATGAGAAAATCACCCAACAAGGCATTTCTCAGAATGTATGCCCATCATTAAGCAATGCATAACTGTAATTAAATGAGAGATGACAAGAAATTGGATGATTAAACATTGTTTAATAATATGCATTAATAATGCATGTTATATTTCTAAGTTAAGTCTCACAAAGTGCAAAAGCAGTATTTTGACAGTAAGCAAAACTCTTAGAAGAATTAACCGTTTCTTTTAAGGAGCAATATAGATTAACATCAAAAATTTTTTTTATTCCCCTGTAGGAAGAGCCTTTTGTCATGGTCTCTGAAAATGTCTTGGGTAAGCCAAAGAAATACCAGGGCTTCTCCATTGATGTTTTGGATGCCTTATCTAACTATCTGGGTTTTAACTATGAAATTTACGTTGCACCTGATCACAAGTATGGAAGCCCACAAGAAGATGGAACATGGAATGGCTTGGTAGGAGAACTAGTCTTTAAGGTAAGCATTTGTTTGTTGGTTGGTTGGTTTGTCTGTTTATCATGTACCTAAAGGTTAAGTATAACTCCTGGAAGCTAAGTTTATATAAATAAGTACAAGGGAAACATTAAGTAGTAGTGTTGAATGCAAAAGTCTTAGCCAGTACTATGTTATGAACTTTGTGAAAAGAAAAATTAATGTAAAAGTAAAACTCGATTTTAAAATGTCTCCTATGATAGAAAACTATCTAGAACAAGGACTTACCTTTCCCAAACTTACACTCCAAAGTTTTATCAGTACACATACATGATGAAGTCACAATTTACAAACACAGTCCATGTCATTTTTTTAAAGTACAGTGTTATTTGTAATAAATAAATACATAAATAAAATCCTGATCATTTTGGAACTAATCATTTACTTTTAGGATATAAATAAGATAAATCTATCCTTACTTATATTTTCACCTTTGTCTTTCAATTCTGGGAAAGAGGTTTAAACTTCTTTACTTCTTAATCTCTATTTATGTCAGGGTTGCTTCATTACTTCTGAAACTCGTTTATTAGGTGCATACATATTTCTATCATGTCTCCCTAACAAATTGTTGAACAAACAGATTTAGGTTCATAATTTAGATTTATACGTGTCCCATTTATTTCCTCGGTTTCTTCTTTTCTTACTTTCCTTTGGGTTTACTGAATATTTTTAATGTTTAATTTTAGTTTCTCTTTGGCAGAGTTTCTTTGTAATTTTGTCTGTGGTTTAGTCTAGAGATTATAATATGCATTCTTACCATGTTCTATTTAGATTAATACTATACGACTACACATTTTAAAAAGTAATAAACTTCACAGCAATATAATTCAATATACACCCAACCTAACTTACCCTGTATACAATTGTGATCCTGTATTTACATTTTGTGAATTTTATAATAAAATGGCATAGTTTTTTATTTAAACAAAAATTGTCTTTCAGAGGGATAAATTGAAAAAAAGGCAATTTCTAGTTTTTAACCAATTATTTACTATTTCTTAGGCCAATTATTCCTTTCTCCATATTCCCATATTACTTTAACCTGAAGAACTTTCTTTAGAATGTCTTTAAGTGCATTTCTACAAGTGGCATGTACTCTCAACTTTTGATTACTTATAATGTCTTCATGTACCTTCATTTTTGTATATTAATAGTATATATCAAGCTCTGAGTTGACAAAAAAAATTTTGAATACATTTTGTTTTTGTGTTTTCAAATAGGGACATTGCTTGTTTTTGCTAATCTTTAACAAGAGCACTAAGAATCTCAGGAGGTAATCATTTATAATCAAAATATAATTTTCTTCATACTTTTAAGAATTGTCTAAAAGGAAAATTGTGGGTAAACTTATTACTCCAGAAATCATTCCTGGTGATTTTAAAGCAAGAGCAATGTTTGTTTGTTTGTTTTTCAAAAGTCAAAATAGATTTATCATTCAACAATTTTTATGCAATAATAAATTTTTTTTAATTAATATATAATTAGTTTGGAGTCTATAACATAATGACTTGATATATGTATGTATTGGAAAATGATCACCACAATAGGTCTAGTTAACATTCATCATCAAACAAAAATTTTTTTTAAATGTACGCCACTTTTACAATGCCATTCTATTTTGTTTTGCCAAATATTGTTTCTGGTTACAAGTTGGCCATTATTTGTACCTTGGTTCCATTTTTTTTAAGTGTTGTAGTGGCCTTTTCTACAATTCTCCTTTTATTTTGGGTGTTTTGATGTTTAACTGTGATGTGCCTAAATGTGATTTTCTTTGTTTTAATCTTGTCAGAGATTCACTGAGCTTATGAGATGTTTCATAAATGTAATAAATGTTGACAGTAATTTCTACGAATATTTTTTTTACCCTCTACCCTTTCTTCTCTCTAGTTGAGGCTCAGACTATATCCAAGTTTAACCTCTTTATGTCTATAAGTCACTGAGATCTTAATGCTATTAAAATATTTTTTAGGGAAGCCGGGATGGCTCAGTGGGTTAAGTGCTCACTTTGCAGCCTCGGGGACCGAGGATTGAATCCTTGCCCCAGCCCATGCGGACCCATATGCTGGACTGGGGAGTGCCCCCAGTTTGGTTCTCACCGGGGTGAGACCCCAGCCCAGTTCCTGCCCTGTGCAGCCCCAGCCTACCTGTGGAATGAAACTATGTGGAAAAACCAATGATGTACAACTATGGAAACTGTTTGGGGCCCTCCCCCTTCTCTCTGTCTCTGTCTCTGTATCTCTCTCTCTCTCTCTCTGTCAAAAACAATAAAAATATATCTTTAAAAAAAAAAAATATATATATATATATATATATTTTTTTTTTTTT
>PVKE010027229.1:0-21749 GCA_004027555.1 Craseonycteris thonglongyai | reverse complement strand
GCAAAGGAGATGTTGAACCCAGCTTAAGTGTTCTATAAATGGTATGGAATTTATCCATTCTCTTCAACCAAAGATTGTTCCATTTTTACTTGGGGCCTGAACATGAAAAATACATGCCTACTGATACAATTTCATTACACAAAGCTGGCATTTGTGAAAGTCAGAACTGACTTCTAAGGTCAAGGAAACATTAGCTTCCTTCCCCAGCTTCAGCAGAATCCTTTTTTTTTTAATTCTGATTAAATCATACCTTAAGAGGCTACGCTTTAGATATGACCATGACCATGTACGTTCTATTACTGTCTCTGTGAGCTACACGCCGAATATATTGTTTACTTCTGTGCATATTTGTAACTATACAAGAACAATCATCTATAAATGACCTCTATATAGCCTGCCGTATCTTAACAAAAGGTATTTTATACTAAATGACAGTTTTCATGTTTCTTCTCCTAAAAGAGTTTATGATTACCAAAATAAGTTGTAGGACATATTTGCCACCTGGGTATATTTACTGAGATCTACAGTGAACTATTTGTTATGCAGAAAGTGAATCACCTGCATAAAAATAAATAAATATCTTAATTATAAATGTTGGATCCAAAACTTTTGCATTTGTAATACATTTATTTTTTAAAAACGTTAATAAAAATCATGGACAGAGATCACTACTGTACAAAAGTACAACATGAAGTCATCAACCGTGAGATGAAATCAGATACCTGTTCCATTAAAATTGTGACCTTCTTTGTCTTTTTAAAAGAGGACTTTGAGGTTTTTCATTTTAAAATGTTAACTTAAAATAAATTAATACTGTGACTATTAAATATAAACTACTGTGCTAGAACATGTATTTTTCATTTTATTGTTTGTATGGAATAAAAAAATAAGTTATAGCAAAATGCTCAGTAGAAATTGTATCCCTCTGGGCATTTCAAAAAACAAGATATGTGTCTTCTCAATAATTGTCAACAAGAACAAAAATGGAATGATCACAAAGTAATAAGAATAAGTAGAATTTATATCACAGAAATTCATAATACATTGGTCTGATATCAGAATGCCTAATGATTTGTTATAAAACTTCAGTAGTGATTTTCTCCTCCAGGCTAATTGGAAGCAACTGCTCCTCAGGATTAATTATAGCTCCATCGAAAAGAAAGGCAAGCATAGATATGTCTTAAGGAAACATAAAAACTTTGAAGGTTAGGCCCCATAAACTAAATTAAGAGAAGAAATTTGAGACCATTCTATGAGCTTTGCTTTCTAGAGACTGTTGCAAGGAGCGTCAAGAAAATAGTCCAATGAATTTTTTAGTGACAATATCAAGAGGCATGAAAGCAGAACATACTAGATGCCTTAGTGACTACTACATTGATCAGCTTATAAAATGATTATTGTTCATAGAAATTCTCTATTGGGTCTGCAATATCCAATGCTTTATTGAAAATATTTTTGTCAAGAGCTTAGCAGAAACTCTGCTTGAAACCAATCTGAATTATCTAACATAGCATGAATATGTGTCTGAACTCTGCATTAAGCTATCATCTTGGTAGAAAATTTGCATGTACCATTTTATTTTAGCTCATAGCTCTAAATTACCTATAAAATTAAAGAATAATTTTTTTTAAATGATACATTTGTGTTTCTTGTTCTGCTATTAAAGATTACAACATCTGAATTGATTTGCCCTAGATTCAAATATATATGGTCCACTGTCACAAACCTGAGCATCTGGACTTTCCTTTGCCTTTGATAAATACCCTGTGGTGATGACTCCTCACGAAACTCAGCACACACCTGACAACTTGTATAAGATTTATTTAGTTCTAATACTAAAAGGATTTGTAAATATTTGCTATTTACTTACTTAAGAGTCTAATGTTACTGACAGTCTAAGACAAACATGTGGAACGTTAAACTAAGGAAATATAGCTCTGCAAATTACAAATGAAGATTGTCATGTTTGTGAAGTTGTTTCTAATCAGGGAATGCTGACTTTTTTCCTCATAAAAATATCTAGGAAACTATGCTAGTCAAAATTTATATGCAGAGAAAGAGAAAGCATTCCACTAGTCCAATATTTGAATTTTAGAATTTTTAAATCTTATTCAATGTGCATACTTGATCATACATTTTTGTCAAACATATATTAATTTATATTCACAATTTGCTATATTTAATAGTCCTATTTTTTAATTAGTGATTTTATTTAAATAAATAATGAAAATAAGAATCAAATTAAGCTCTTATTTTTAGACATATTTGACAGCTATTTTTAGGTTTATAGTTGAAATTGTACTTTTTTGACTTTTTATAAAAAATTATGTTTTAAAAAGAAGCAAAACACTTGGGAACGTTTATTCTGTTCTACATATATAAATAAAACATTTCTAACATATTTATTTGTGGTACCAAAATATAGTCGTGGTTTTTCATATTTATTAAGTTTCACCTTTTGTCGTGAATAATTTAGTGAGGGTAATCAAAATCACATTAATTAATTATTAATTCACACTAAATGAAGAACACCAGATTTAGCAGTTGTAAAACCATGAACACTAACAGAACACAAACATTCCCCTTTTATACACACATTGGAACAGGCTCATGGGTCAGAAAGCTAAATTATGCCGATTACAAAGCAATTGTGAAAGAAGGCTTGCATGCACTGAAACACTAAGTAACTATTCAAACTGCAAGTTGAGAGAATTTTAAAGTCACTAAGTAGAACAGAATTACAAATTCCTTCCACTTTATCTCTTAAAATGTGTCTTTCATATTTACTCCTCATTTTACTCCTATGTGTCAGTAAATTTCTCCAACATTCTAAGAACACATTCATTCACTTATTTCTTCATTCATTCATTGTTTCATGATTTTATTTATTTACTGAGTACCTAATATGTACCTTGTGGGGCACCAAGTGCTGGGAATACTAAAACAAATCAAGCAAGAGACACATTCTCAAGGAGCTCAGAACAATGAGAAAGATGAACAGTAGAGTATAAGATACGTGTATCTCAGTACAATCGAGTTAATGAAATATCCCATGAAAGAAAAATTTATTCATGGGTAGCCAATGAACCAATCTGCTCAGTTCTTTTATGTGCATGAAATCAGAGGTATTATAAATCCAGGGAGAAAACCAGAAGCATAAAGAAGTCTGAGGCTGAACTAATAAAAGAATATGGTGGGTACCCAAGCAGATGCTCTTCCATCACAGAGCATGCCCCCCCGGAATAAGAAAGGAGGAAGTGGAAGCACAAAACAAATTCAGTTCTAAAGCACACGGCAATGTGGAAGTGGAAAGGGAAAGAAAAGACTGATAGTGGACAAGTAATTAAATTCATTTCAGTATTGGAAATGTCTAGCTCTTCTGAAGCTATTCTTTTTCTAGCAGTAGGTATAAGTTTCTGCCTATATCCCCCAAAACTTCATTATCTTAGGCAGGGAAATTTTCCATCATCTATTGTTGGAAAGGAAATTCTTGAAGAGTGGGACATCAATAATTTTCCCCCTCCCCTGAATGACTCCTCTGCTTCTCCACTGAGCTTCTCAAGTGTGTCAATTAGTGTCAATCATCATGATGTTCTGAGATGTAGACACCTGTCTTCTAATAACTGGGCTGAGACCACCAACTTATTTCACACAATTAAACAGACATCAACTAATAATGGCCTATGTTTACTATCAACCTGGGCTCCAGCCAAGGCCTGTTCCCACAGAACAAGGTTAGTGTTCTCAGTGACAAACAGCAAGTTCAATGTGTGTTCATTCCCCTCCAATAAATGGACCAGTGGCTATGGCAATAAGTGTCACTAAACAGTCATGGCTCTCACTTATTATCTATATGCTACCTTGGAGAAGAAGAAGGAAGAAACTTCCCTCTACCCTTTCAGGTTCTTTCAGCTGGTCTAATAAATCAAATCTACATGCCACATATCAACAAGTGAAAATAACCAAACTTAATTACATAGGTACATATGGGAAAGTCAGAGACAGAAAGGGGAAATGAGGTAATAATGACATTCTGAGCTAAGGATGAAATAAAGGCATGTTGGGGTTTCAGAGGGGAGAAAGTTCATTCACAAGATGATAGGAAGAGCAGATGTTCCATAATTAGAATTTGCCCTACATGTAGGTAGGTCATAAAAAGTTATTTTATTTTAAAGTGATAATCTTCTTATGGGCAAACCCTTAATTTAAATTCTTTAAGGAAGAGGTAAAAGTTTCTCATGAACCCGCAAGATCTCCATTGCCTTCAGCTCCAAAAAAATCTATGGGTCAAAGTAGCACATTTGGGAGGCCTGTTCTGAATTCCTTCATCTTCGTATTTGAACTTTGTAGTCAGATTGTCCTAAACAGGTATTTTTAATATGCAGTGAAGTGAAATGCAGATTAAGATTCACATATATTCTTTTACAAAATGGAAACTAAATTTACATATTCATGTCCTACCATAAGATGAGGAGGTAAAGAAGGCCTATGTATGCTAAATTCCAACAAGCAAAATAAACAGTATCAACATCAGGGATGCATGAATTCCATGTAAAGTGTTTTATAACCATCTGCATATTGTAGTTCTCTTAAAATAATCTTTAAAGTAACTTTGGAGTCCTTAAGCAGAGGTAGATTCTTCAATTCCCCATATATACTTCAGCCTTTAAAGAGGGGTTGTGTTTCCTAAATCATAAAAGAAAATAATGATTTAGAGCAAATAACAGTATTCAGAAAAAAAATTTTTAAAGATTTGTTTTATTGTTTTAGAGAAAGACAGAGAGAGACAGAGAGAAGGGGGAAGGCCTAGAGCAGTCTCCATAGCTGTACATCATCAGTTTTTCGACATGGTTTTGTTTCATACAAGTGGTCAGGGGCCGCTCAGAGTGGGAACTGGGCTGGGGGCCTTCCGCATGAAAGGCACACCCGCTTGAGCCAGGAACTGAACAGGGGAGTGTGGGGCAAGAACCAAACTGGGGGTCTCCTGCATAGGAAGCATCGCACACACCTCAGTTCAGCATATGGGTCCACACAGGCTGAGGCTGGGATTCAATCCTTTGTCCCTGGGGCTGCAAAGCGAGCACTCACTCTGCTGAGCCATCCCGGCTTCTCCTTCAAAGAAATTAAGAAATAAAGGCCCAAAAAAGTATGGGTTAGAGATCAATTATTTTTAGCTTCAGTGATAAGAAATAATGTTGAAGAAATAAGTTAGAGTTAGTCCTTAGAGGGCTACAGGACTTTATGGAGTGGGAATGTTTCAGGGATAGGAGTTTAACAGTACAAAATAGCATGGTGGTGAAAGACTGGAAGAAGGAAGGCAGTTAGACAATAATGACAGTTGTCCAAGCTAGGGTATGTCTTTGAGAGCCTATTAGTTGAAAAGGAGGGTTAGAAGAGCTATTACTGATTTAGAAATAATAAGACTTAATTCACTGACAGAGAAGACAAAGAAAGAAAGAAAATAAAGTTGACCCTACCATGTGCCTGGATGCCTAGAAGATGACGCAGTAGTAAGACAAAAAAATATATATTTTTTATTCGAGACACAGAAGGTGCAGATGCAAGGAAAAGATGAGCTCAGTGAGAATAAGAGGCATTTCAAAGTGCTAGAAGGACAGGAAAGCACAGTTATATTTCTGTCTAATTTGAGAGTCATCTGAGAAGATGTAATAATAAAACACAGGAGGTAGATGCAAATGTGAGAGACTGCAAAACTAGTGGAAAAAAGACAGAGATCTTTATAAATATAACCCAGACCCTGTCCTCAGAAGCATTGTCTAAACCTGAAGAGAGAATTATGCATCTTTTTATCAAAACCCGCATAAAAGAGAAAGAGTAAGAGGTAACATGAAGGATATGTTAATAATGCATCAATGTGTAAACATATACACATTTATTCTCTACAATATAATATCTCTAATTTCACTGTGCCAGAATTTCTGGAATTCTGAGTCATGAAAAATGAAGGCTCTCAGGTATTACTATAAAGCTGTGGTTCTCAAATGGGACAGTGTTTTTTTCTCCAGGGAGCATTTGACAATTATCTAGGAATATTTTGGGTGTCATAACTGAGAGTCACTACTAGTATCTAGTGACTAGAAGCCAAGGATGCTTAACCAAACATTCTGTAGTGTACAAGACAGCCCCACACAATAAATAATTATGTGACCAAAATGTTGATAGTGCCAAGGTTAGGAAACTTTGCTTTAGAGTTACTTCAGCACTTTGCTTAATATCATCTAGGGTTCTTGACTAGTAAAATTCACCAATAAGATAAGCTAATATATTTTCCTGACTTTATTTGAGTGCTTAACACAGTCATTCAAGATGCAACGAAGACACTAGAATTTTCTAGGGTAATTTCCACCATAAAGTAATATTCATGATGATTTGGATACACACATAGTTTCAAGCATGCATTTAAATTTTTTCAGGTATTTAAAATGTCAACATTTTTGGGCATAATTTTGTTTTCTAAGCTTCTTTTTTCAGAGTACTATTAACCAGTACATTCCTCACAATTCCAAGCTATTAAAATGTTAAGCTAACTTAATGGATACAGAAATTTACCTTGGCTGACTCTGTTGTTAACTTCCCTGTTTAATACTATATAACATCTTCAGCACTTAAATTCAGTACAGCCTGACTACTTGTTTTGTTAATTTATACCTAGGAGTCTCCGAGAACACTTATCCTACTTTTATACAATTTCATTTAGGTGCTGCTACTGTCAGTGTGTAAGAGTGCTTTCAACCAAGTCCTCTCCCAATGAAGTCAGTTACAGAACTACTTCACATTGGTGATTAATGGATTACCAAATGTTCCCATGACATCATCCCAATCCTCAGGACAGCCTTGTGATACCACATGGTACTTCAAAGCACATGTCAGGAATTATCACCATGTGGGAAAGGGAAACTGCAGCTTAGCAAAGACATTGAGGGCTTGGGCCAGACCTAGAACCCCAGTTAATTGCTTCTTGGCCCATTCAACCGCATCAGCTACCAGTCAGAATGACTCACTGAACATCCCTGGTCCCTGTTGCTTCTATCTTCAAGTTCCACGTTCACACCGTTCAACTCTGTCTCTACCTCGTATTGCTCTACTGGAGCAGGCCAAATAGAATGCCTCTTTTCTGAGAATGCTGTTAAGATTGAAATAACAGACTCCTCTAATGGACAAGATTTTGATTACCATACTTTTCCTAGACAGAGTTAACTTAACCATGCATGTGGAGCTAAAAGACCCTGTTTTAGGCCATCCTTCATTTCTTACTAGTACAAAACTCCAAATATTAAATGTGACTAGATCCTATTTCTATGGATTTCTTTGTTGGATGATCACAGAAAACTTCACGTGTGAGAGAATTCTGTCCACAATATGTCTGTATTTGCTTCCACTACTAATAAGAGATTCTCTTGTTCATTGTTTTCCAGTCTCTTCCCTCTCTGTACCAGCACCAAACCACTCTTGACAACTGATAGGTAGTACAGTCAGTTTTCAACTTACAACTCTGAGATATGTGACGTGACCAAACATTAGTTAAGATACCCTCTAAGTGATGGATGGAAAAGTGAGAAGGGTTACTTGTAGTTGATTGGAGCTCAAAAAGAAAATGTAGATAAGAACCAAAGAACCATAGAGTCCATTTGGTCCAAAAAGCTCATTTTCAAAGAAGAAAAGGGCCCCAGAGAAGAGAAATTTTAACAAATATAAATCACAGCCATTGTAAATATATAAAAATTAGTGAATAGCTCTCCTGTCCATTCACCTTCTACAAATAACCTTTCATTCCAATGGACAAGTACCGTTTTTTCCGGTTTTTTGTTTGTTTGTTTCTTTGTTTTTTTCTGTTGTTGGGTCTTCTTTCTCTGTACTCTAGGCTTCTTGTGACTCATCATTGATACAAAATTTTTTTCTTAAATTAATTGGGGTACATTGGGGGGAAGCCGGGATCGCTCAGTGGGTTAAGTGCTTGCTTTGCAGTGTCAGGGACCGAGGACCGAATCCCAGCCCGGCCCGTGCAGAACCATATGCTGAACTGGGAGCTCCCCCGGTTCAGTTCTCTCTCTGTCTCTGTCTCTGTATCTCTCTCTCTCTCTCTGTGTCAATAAATAAATAAATAAATAAATAAAACAAAAAAAATTGGGGGTACATTGGTTGGTAAAAATTACATAGGTTCCAAGTGTACAATTCTACATTACATCATCTACGTGTTGCATTATGTATTTACCACCCAGAGTCTGTTCTCTTTCCATCATCGTATATTTGATGCCCCTTCCCTACTCCCCCACTGCCCTGATATAAACTTTTGTGTTTGTTTAACATTCAGTCTGCAAGTTGCTTCTGAGTGTTAAACACGTGGGTTCTGGGACTTCCTGGATTGGACTCTCATGCCATCACTTAATAAGAGATAGATGTTGGACAAATGACTTAAGCTCCATGGCCTTCATTTTCTCATCCTTAACATGATGATAATAGCTGCACCTAATTTATAGATGTTTGGACAGAATAAAATGAGATAACATGTGTGTGTGCATGTAAGCACACACTCATATATCAAGGTATACATGCTTAGCACCATACTATGCTGCATAGTAAATGCTCAATAAACGTCAGCTATTATTTCCAAGAATAGTCTATTTAATTATCAAAATTCTGGCAATTTAAATATATATCTCACAAAACAAACCACTGTGTCTTTGCTGGGAATAGGAACAACACTATCATGATGTGTAGAATGGTAACCATTCATTGATTAAGAATAGGTGGCAAGCACTGTGGTAACATTTGCTACTTCATCCCATTTACACCTTAAAGTAACCCAATCCTGTCTTCCTTTTTCAGATGAGAAAACATAACCACATCTGAGAGAGACAGTGACTGGCCCAATCACTTGGAGACAAGATGAGAGGTGTCTGACTCTATTGCACTTAGTTTCTAAACTACTTTTTTTTCTTCCTTCTCTAGAGAGTGCTGTCAGATTGCCAGCTCATGCACACAGAGAACAAAGAATATGGTACACCACAGCGTGACTTCACTCCTCTGACCCTTCTGCTTCTTCTCCTCACCCAATTGCCTGAGACTTGGGCCTTTGACACATGCCATTTATTCATGGAAGTGTTTAAATCCCTCAAAGCTGGATTTTAATTTCAGACTTTCATTACATGTCTCCTCTTGACATTATAATATCTTAGTGTCTGTGCCATTTTACTAAATACAATTCAAAACAAAAACAGTTAAAACTCATTACAGAAAACTCAAAAAATTGAGTTTAAGTTCACAACTTTATGCACCAATATGTTTAAGTTCACCAACTTTATGCTGTCCACACGAGAGAAAATTACATCATTTTCTTGGTGGCTCACTGCTCCCCAAAAACCTTTCATATCACATGTACTGCTTTTGAGAATCTACAATGACACAGAATCACACATTACAGGCATCATATCCTACAGAAAATGTCAGTTTAAAGGAATGAGGCCTGGGTTTTTTTCAAAGCATGAAAAATTTAGGAGATGCTGAAAAACAATATTGATAGAAATAACAATGCTATAATAAATACTTTTTATTACCTTTCCTCCTGTTGGGAATAGTACTTATACCCACAGAGGGTGTGTGTGTGTGTGTGTGTGTGTGTGTGTGTGTGTGTGTGTGTGTGTGTGTGTGTGTGTGTGTGATGTGTTGCCTTTTATATAGCCTCTAAATAAAATTGGAGAGTATCCAATCCAGGAAGCTCTAATGTCAATCTTTATTCTACAAGCACCAAAATGTATATCATAAGAAATTGTCATTCATCATGAAACTTCACATGTACTGCATTGTTTTAATAGAAAAATCTAAAGTTTCATTATGTTAATGTTGAGCAATGAAAATAAAACATCATAAAAAAATAAGCACTTTTTGGTGATTGGTTATAGCAATTTTCTGTCAGCTTCTAGCACAATAAAAGCATACAGAATCAAAATAGAACAAATGCTAGGAATCCAAAAACACCAAAATGTTTTACTGGATCCCTGGAAATCTAGTGCCTGTAAGTGTCAGCTAAATAAAATACAACTTACCCAGTAAACTATGTAATAATTTAATTGTTCCAGAGAAGCATTCACAGAGTGGGTCTTCCTATATACAATGCTGAAAGCAATCTATCCAAATAACATTTCTCACTTAAAGTACTAGAGTGACTTGGTTAAAATTTAATAACTGATGTAGGTCAAATTCAAAATAGAGGAATGTTACAGATAAAATGCAATACAGAAGCTCATTAATAACTGTGCTGATTTCTTTTGTTTGTAGGCAACACAAATATAGAATTCATATACTAACAAGGGAACCATCTAGCACGAGATCGTTGTGCAAAGAAAATAATAGCCACATATAAAATACAATTGTGAATAAGCTTAATTATTTTCTATATCCAGACATGTACTTATTGCACAAGTGACTAAAAATGTATATTGGTATAAGAGAGAAGTGTAAATTTAGCATGGTATAAGAGAAAAGTGTAAAATATCTTAATAGTAGGAAGTAAACTATTTTTTCTTAGCTATCAAAACTTTCACATTTAGAAGAGTTTATTCTTTTTTTTTTCCCCTACACTTTTTGCTTAAAATTTCTTTATTACAGCAATTCTCTTTGGAATGAAACAAATATTTGGCATGTAGTGTGGTATGCTGCTAACCAAGAAATAATATTTATCATATGATAAACCTTTCATAAGCAATCAATAAATATTTGTTGAATTCAATTACACTTTAAAATTTTATACAGAATTCCCCCAGAGTACACCACTCTATTTGAAGATGGATAAACTGCATTTCCTTATAATGTACTAAAGTTCAAATTATTCATCCATTCAATTACAAACCACTCGAAAGAAAGAATGCACATGCAGACCAGAGTATCAAGTCAACAATTTTCTTCACTTTTTCAGGCACTAAAATTTATAAAACACTTTCTAGGAGATGATTAAAGGTGCTTTAATCTGCCTTTCCTAAGAAAAGTGAGCATACCACTCTTAAACACATCTCACCCTCGAATGAAAAGTATCTTGAAATACTGGTCAGTTTTACTAACATGTCTATTTTGTGTCAAAGACTCTAGAAACAGCTTTAAAACTTTGTAAAACTGATTTTCCTCTAGTATTGCAAGTTTCTGATACCCTAGAACAGTAACTGTCCAATGACTGCAAAATCTGAAGTGGGGATTGCCCAAACTGGCTTTATAATACCACTTTTTGTATGTTTAGTTTTTGTTTTGGTTTGCCTTTTATAAATAGCTGATGAGCATTTTGCTGAAGACTTGAATGAATAAACCTCTACTTCTAGTTACATTTAATAGGCAGTAGGGATCTGTATTGTGTTCTGTACATTTTTCAATACACTGAACAACAAGATATCTGTGTACTCCCAGTCTCCTCAGAGTATCTATGTTATAAACTGCAGTGCTTGAGTCTTCCTGACTGGTTCTCTTAAAGTCGTTTTACATGAAGAGTACCTTCCACTCTCCAAGAGGACAAATGTTATCTGACACATGACACGACCTCTTTTCAAGTGTTCATATCATCTACAGGAAAAAATAAATGTGCACCCATTTTGCAAGAGTCCTGTCACTTCTTTCGGTTTGATGGGCTCTTGGATCTTTTTAGCCCCAATGCCCCTGCTTCTCTGATGGCAGAGGCTGTTTGGTGGCCACTCCATTGTCAGTACCCACACCCTTGGCCACATACCCTGCTCTAGTGCACGCAGGTCTCTCTTTGTTCTGTTTTCTGCGCAGACAACACTCACCCGACTGTGTAGGAAAAGTGCTAGACTGGAGCTGTGTGCATCAGTAAAATATTGTTAAATAGCGCCTAAGGAAATAGGAGAACATTATTTTAAATGATTTCGATCATAAAATCCAAGTGAAGATTTGGTAGTATAGCCTAAAAAAAAAAAAAAAAAATCTCAAAACCAGTGATTCCTTTTAAATAAAAACAAAAATGAGAAACAGTAACTATTAGAAATCCCACCTGGTGCTTTTCCTGTGTTAATGATGCTTCTTAAATTGGATGTGGGTAAATGGTAATTTTGTCTCACACCATTAAAAACTAATGGAACCCTTGATGATAAGAAATGCCATAGCTAGCTTGTTGGAAAACGTTTAATTAATAAAGTAATAAAATTATTGTAAACTAGTGCAGTTTCAGGGAGAATTCAATGGGATATAAAACAGATAAAATATCCTAGAGAGTTTGTATAGAAAATAAACATTACTATATAAAATACCATATAAAGTTAAAGGGGTTTGTATCACACAGAATTAAAATTAGCTATTTTACTAATAAAAAGAAATTATTCTTGCAAGAAAAAAAATGCTAGAGAAAAAAGCTTATAAATAAGCTATTTTTAACCATTCAAGAAAGTATCTATTACAAAAAAAAGGAAAGTTATTGTATTTTTCCATAATTCATACATCAGAATTTAGGCATAATTATATATATAATAACTTAACTTGAAAATTATCAAATAAAACTGAGTCATTTTCCTGTCTTTTTTAATGGAGGTTAATTCTTTAGATTGAATGAGGGTAGTGACTTCTGTCTTTTTCACTGTCATGTCCCACCTACAGAAGCACTCGAAACACTGAAAATGCTCAATAATATTTTTGATATTAATAAAGGAATTCGTACATCCAAACTTTCAAGAATGAATACATTTTAAACATGAATTAGGAATGATCTAAAAGTCAATATTACATTGTCAACTTTCATTATCACTGTAAAACTTGATTCTACAGATTTCCCAGTACACTTTACATTTTTGTGAGACCTTGAGACTTACTCAGGAATCCCAAATGAGGAGGATTCCAAAATGTCTCTTGTCATTTATTTGGGGTTGAATCACTAATAATAAATATTCTAATGGTCAGTCCAGTTTTTCCTTGATTCTACAGGGTAGTGATTATTTTTTAATTCTCTAATCTTCCTTAGGCTTATATCATTCTAAATTAACACTACAGTTTATAAGGGACACAAATTTAATGTCCTCACAAACATCAGTAAAAATTTGGGATCTTCAGTCAAGAAAAATATGTCTCAATAGAAGGGATTTTAAAGCTTAAATGAGGGGAAGACGGGATGGTTCAGTGGGTTAAGCACTCACTTCGCAGCCCTGGGGACCGAGGATTGAATCCCGGCCCCGGCCTGTGTGGACCCATATGCTGAACTGGGGAGTGCCCCCAGTTTGGTTCTCACCGGGGCGAGACCCTGGCCCAGTTCCTGCCCTGTGCAGCCCTGCTCACCTGTGGAATGAAACTATGTGGAAAAACCAATGATGTACAACTATGGAGACTGTTCGGGGTGCTCTCCCTTCTGCCTGTCTCTGTATCTCTCTCTTTCTCTCTCTCTCTGTCAAAAACAACAATAAAAATAAATCTTTTTTAAAAAAAAAGCTTAAATGATGAGTTTTATAGTGATTGTAATAGTTGCCATTGTAATGGTGCTGTTTTTTATCTTCTCGGTAGTCATAGAAATAATACTGATTTTTCGATCTTTCCTAATTCACATTTTAATGTATTTATTCTTGCAAGCTTAGATGTATGCATTTCTTCATTAATACCAAAAATATTATTGAGGAACTTCTATGTTCCAAGTGCTTCTGTAGGGGGGAAATGGCAGTGAGAAAGATGAAAGTCACAACCCTCATGCAATTTATACTCAATTTATACTCCTTATTTTTATTTTATTATAAAATTAAAGAAGTTTCTCCTTTCTTAGAGATTGTTCCACAATCTTTTTGAATTGCCTACTTTATTTTCTACCACTAAAGTCTATAAGTACTTTTTAAAATATTTTCACTTGACTTTTTATCCCTAGTTTTTTTGCTTTTTTGTTTTGTTTTTTTGTTTGTTTGTTTTTTTGTTTTAGTAATCCTAGGTGGGTGGTTTTGTTTTGTTATTTTTTGTGATTAAAACTTACTCTACTTATTATTATAAAGAAGGGCGGGCCTCCCAGCACATCTCCAAATTGTAAACTGTAAGAATAACTTGATTTTAATGTGTGAAGAGCTTTTCATAATCAATATACAGATAACAACATAATAGTTAAATTAGCAAAGAACTTTAACAAGTAATTTATAAAAAGGACTATGTAAAAGGACAATAAACATAAGATACACAACACCATTCAAAAGAGAACATACTCAAATTAAAGTATTTACAAGACTTTTCCCTATTGTATAGAGAAAGAAAAATCAGAAGTTGATCATACTAAGGTATGTGGAGACAAATACTCTCATACTTAGCCAGTAGTACAACTTGAGGTGTTAATTTAAACCATCTGTATTAAAATTTAACATATATGTAACCATTGACTCAATAAAACCAGTTTGGGTATTTAACAAAATGAAAAAATGAAAAAAATACATAAAGATGTGTTATACAAGAACACTCACAGAAACACTGTTCATTGAAAATTTAAGGAAAAGAAAAACACTAATGAAGGACTAGGTAATAAATTATACAGATATAAAAACACAATTAAAAGATTATTATTTCCATATTTGCATGGAAAAGTATCTATGACATTGGTAATTGAGAAAGGCAAATTATGAAAAACTTTGTATAATTTGATGCCATTAAAAATGTGTATGTGTTTCTATCTGCAAGTTACTCCCTAAACTTTCAGCAGTGTTTCAAGTGATGGAATTTCAAGTAAGGTACTTTTGACATTCCATTTTATACATTTCTCTTTGTTTCTATACTGTTTATGTTAAGCATTTATTAAGTTTGTAAATAAAAAATAAGTATTTTTCCCTGTAAGATTTTTAAAAATTATACTACTCTCAAAAATGTAAAGACTAAATATAACTGCCTGGTTCAGTTTTCAAGATGCCAAGGTCAATTAGCTAGAATCCAAAAGTGAGATTCTTTGGCTTTTTTGGTAAGTTTAAAATATTCATATTGTCATAATTTATGAAAGCTTTCAAATTTCTAGGAACAAATACTGTAACTATAAGAAGAAGGGGAATTAACATTTATATCAACATATCTTCACACAGTTTTCTACAACATGGGGAGCACTGTTCTTGAGAATTCAAAACATTGTTTCATCAGACAGAAGAGCAAGAAAGTACATTTTAGAATATCATTAGCATTTTGCATAGGGTTAATCTTTAGTCATAGGGTAGAGCTGAAGGACTAGAATGATTTAAATGTAGGTACCCAGCAATGCTAAAGATATCATTGAATAATACTTATCGTTATTTAGGAATTTTATATGTTTTATTGTATTTTTAAAACTTCAGCTACCTGGACATTACCATTCAGATATTCTTAAAAGCTTCCATGTATATAAACCAGCAGTTCAGATTACCACAAAGCACATCCCAGAACCATTGGTTTTAGGAATTCCCAGTAAGAATTACTGAGAAGCCCGTGTAACCATTCACAAGCCCTTGCTCCTTCATGTTATGTCAGATTGGTCATCTAGCTCAGGAGAATCTGTTTTCTTAATGTCCCTTTGATTCTCCCTCCAATTTATACACACCTATAATCTTAGCTGAAACCAGAATTTCTCACCTGGCTTTCTCATCTAATGACCCCAGCCATACTTCTAGTCCATGATCCTGACAGTTATTTCTAAAAGACTGATTGGATGATGTGACTCTCTTGCTTAAAACCCTTCTGTGAATTTACAAGGCTCTCATAACATCTAACTTGCTTAAAAATGAGTCCTTTGAGGATCTGAACCCTGCTTACCTCCCCAGCATAACCACTTGCTAACTTTTCCATATGCACTCTTAACTCCAGACATATTATTAATATATGCTTGCTCTTCCTATAGTGCACCAGGCTCTCTCGTGCTTGCTCACACCCCCATGCCTTGCACATATTGTTCCTTCTGCCTGGCAGCCTTCTTTCCATCACTGCCAATCTCATTTGTGTTACTCAGCCTCTAGTTCAGGCTTCACTTTCTCCAGACAGGATTCCTTGAACTACTTTTCCACCAAGATGAGGCTAAGTGTAGCAATCCTCTGGAATACTATAGCCTATTATTTATTGTGAAGGTGTCTTGCCCTCTCCATATGATATTCTAATAATATGTTGATTCATCTGTTTCTCTTACAAGACTGAGATCCCCTGGAAGGCAGGGATAGGTCTGGCATACTTCTTGGAACATAGCAGACTTGCAAGAAATTTTTGTGTACTGAATGAATGAGTGAGTGAATGATTGAGAAATGTATTACACTGTACCCAGGACACCTACAGATAGCTAAATAATACACTAGTGAGATTCGCAGCTAGAGTTTGGCACCAAAACACCATCAGTATCCAGGTTAAAATCCAATTACATACAATGGTTTTGTTATCTATCCTGATATATAGCTCTAAGTCCATATGTTGTTTAAGATAATAATGTTTCTGTTAACAATCATATAAAAATATATCCTCAAAATAGGTTAATGAACTGGAAGGAACTTTTTTCCATTATTAAATCTCAGCATCTGTGTATGATTTGAATAGTAACAGCAGCTTTATGGTGTGATAAAGCTAGTCAACATATAATATAACTGTAGGTTTTAAGGAAATGATAGCAGTGGGCTGATGGACAGATAACCCTGGCCCAAAAAGAGTAAAAGTAAAGGAGATTCTTAAGAGCAAAGATCAACCAAGAAGCAGAGGAAAATTCAAGGGGCATCTGTAGGACAATAGCAAGAGCTCTGGACTAGGACTAGGGGGCATGCTTGAGTCTTGGTTCCAACCTGTAAAGTGGGCATTTTCACCTCTAACCTGCCAGCCTGCAACATGTACGTGTATGTAGATACAGTAAAAGAACTCCTTCAACAGCCAGTTCAATGAGGTAAGGCATAATATAAATATACGAGGGCTGTCCAGAGAAACCCCAGCCATAAATGTCTCTATTTTTCATATTATGTGGCTGGGTACTTTCCAGACAGCCCCTGTAGACAAATATAATTATTAAACTATAATATAATTGTCAAAGAGATGTGATTGGAAAAGAGTACTGGTCACCTACAGATTTTTCATTTGATACCTTAACCTAGACACATGCTAAAGTCTTTTCCTTCTGAAAAAAATGTTGACCTTAATTTTTCAACCACAACTAGCTATTTTTAAACTGTCTTCTCTCTCCTTTACTTCACAATCAATTTCCACAAATGAATACTACAAAGTTATTTATTATTTCCCACTGCACTGAGGTTTCAAACTCCACTACTCTGGCAGCTACTACTGGATACCTTTCAGACTTCCTCTGATTTTGTTCCTCTGTGCTTTTGATATTTGTTTACCACTTTCTTTTTTATACTCTTTTCTTAGACTTTCACTTTCTCCTGGTTTCCACCCACATCTTTGACCACTTTCTCAGTCTCCTTCAACGGCTTTCTTTCTCTGTTTGCCCCTTAAGATGAGTTCCCCATCTCAAACACACACACACACACACACACACACACACACAGCCTCCTGTGAAGGAAGACTTCTGGTCTCACTTCTCCTACTATTTTTGGGCAGATGATCTGAGGTGTTTGAACAAACAAAGAAGAGATTTCTACTTTTTATTAAACTTATAGATTAATAAGGAGTCATTATGGATTAATAAGGCAAGAAGTGTAAATACTGAAATGTCCTAAGATGTGTTCAGCAAGGGACTTGTTAGAGAAGGAAAGGTGTAAAGTTGCTAAATTCCTGCCTCCGATACAAAGAAATTAGTAGTTAATATATAAAACTTAAAAATGAGAATTCTGGGAAGCCAGGATGGCTCAGTGGGTTAAGCGCTCACTTTGCAGCCCCGGGGACCAAGGATCAAATCCCATATGCTGAACTGGGGAGAGCCCCCCAGTTTGGCTCTCACTGGGGTGAAGACCTTGGCCCAGTTCCTGCCCTGTGCAGCCCCGCACCCACCTGTGGAATGAAACTATGTGGAAAAACCAATGATGTGCAACTATGGAGACTGTTCTGGGCCCTCCCCCTTCTCTCTGTCTCTGTCTCTGTATCTCTCTCTCTGTCAAAAACAATAAAAATATATCTTTTAAAAAAAAAGAGAATTCTGTACTATGTTATTTTAAATACGGAGGTAAACAGGGGTGGGGTGGGCGTGTTGGGTGGGCATCAGCTAGAAGAGTTGGAAGTGTTTCTCAGAAGAACAAGGATTGTGGAAAGGCAGCAGTGTGTTGGGAAAGGACTGCTGTTCTTCACAATGCCCCTTATAATACCATTTGGCTTTTTAAACTTCATGCACATTCATATAAAAGGTGACAGGATAACATTTCAAAGCCACCAGTTTCCTCATATATAAAATCAGTAATTTGCTGTAAAATCCGCTTAAATGAAAAAAGATAACTGGCACCATTCCAAAACAGACCTCCAAGAGTGGAGCAATAAAACAGAGGGGAGAAAAAAAAGAAAAAACGCTGGCATGAGAGTCTAAGGAGACGAAGCGATAACTGCCGTCTGGAATGAAAAGGAATTAACCACACACCCCTTTTCTATTAAGCACAAAACTGTATTTTCATAACCAACTCCAGTCTTTAGAATAATACCTCTGTTATAAGCATCTCCTACACTCTCCAATAGGAGTCTCCTAGGTAAAACCCTCGCTACCCATTCTTGTTTCTGATGTTAAAACTCTGTTCTAAGTCTATTTGATTCTTAATTTAGATGTCAGAACAGATATCATACCCTTACATTTTAGGTCACTTATTCTGGCAAATAGATCTATTACCTATCTCTTCACTCTACACATTTTAACTATAAAAAAACATTTAGATATAGAATTCTTGATAATATACTAAGGGGTTCATATTTATATGACACATATCTTTTGTATAAACTATGGTTTTATCAAAGAAGTAAGTATGAAACGTTCCACTACCTCATACACATATTCCATGTTGTAGGATATATATTGGGAAGGCCCAGTGTAGCACCTTGTAGAAGCCTGTGGGGCTTTACAAGTGTTACTGGATCCCAGTCCCAATAATTGATCTAATGCATCTTGTTTACAGACATTCCTGATTAAAAAACATAGAAGAGCAAGGTGGGTAGAGGAGGAGGGGCAAGGAAGGAGCATTCATTAGCAATCTTAAACTAAAAGGTAGTCATAATCCATAATTTATTGACCCAATAGACAGAAATTTCCCTTTGTTTTAAATCAATTAACGTTTATACATGGACCATCAAAAAGCCATCATGCTTATAAGCCATTACAGTGTGTTCCTATTATATTGATTAGTGGACAGTCATTAATTAATGACATCATCACTCTCAAACCTTTTCAAGGCTTCTGTGCCTTAAAGAAACTTACCACCCACAAAAGCCAAGTACTATACACCTGACATTTTTTATAAAATGTCAAAGCTATAAAAAATGTCGGGTATATAGTACTTTGAGCAGAATAATGTGTTTTTATAAATTTTCTACACATATTCTTACAATGCCTCAGTCAGTCCATACTGCACGGTGTGTCTTCCAAAATATCCCATCTCATTTTATAAGTATGCCATACAAATCTCCAATGATACAATAGTTTAAACATTATCTGCATGATTGACAGCTGTATATTAACTTCTCAATGCATACCCCAGCTGACAAGTACAATAATTTACAATGTATGTACAATGACTGCCATTTAAAACTAAGCACCTCTTTCATCCTGAATACACTCTTACTCTATTCCTAGAGTAGCTAACAAAGCAGGGCCTAACATTGTATAAAAACACAAACCCTACAAACTCTGCAATGTCAAATATGCTTTCTTTCATTGAAATACAAGCCAAAAAATATATTTTTATATATTTTTTTCTTTTTGTTATTATTTCCAAGAAGGCTGTCACTTTTGGAAACAAAGATGTCTTTAAAACTTTGAGATGAAATGTTTAGTTCAACTTTCTGCATAGATTCTAGAGAACTAGGATAAGATTCTAAATCATACTTTGAAACAGAGTCACCACAGTTCACTTCAATACTGCAGTCCTTTCAGGGATAACACACCGCTATAATGATAAAACTCGTATTAAGTGCACAACAGGGTTATAAAGTAAAATTTACCCCGGGGAAACTGAAATTTATTAAAGAACGTTACCATCATCTTTCTATTTAAATCAAATTAACCTCTGAAGAAGACAGATATAACCACAAAATAACTAATTATTATTCACCGAGTCCCTCACTATTCTTAATCATGGATAGGTTACTTATTTGGTGTTCTCCATAAAACCGTTTAAATAATATAGAAATTTAATTAACATTTCTTCTTTTTCCAATTGTATTTTTGTGGTTTAAAAAGGCTTCTCAATAAAGTTTTATTAAATAAGCACAAGAATGAAAATAAACCATCTGAACTTAATTTTTTTTATTTTTCCATTGTTTCTCCTCTGGGGTCTTAGGAAATTAGTCTTTGTCTTCATTCAGCGTCAGTGCAAAAAAGAAGGTTGGACAAGTTTGTGTTAATTGAGCTTGTTGAGGATGAAATAATGCATGGACATATTAAGCAGACAATCTTTGTTTTGTTTTTGTTTTTTATTTATTTATTTATTATTGTTTTTTGACAGAGAGAGAGAGACAGATACAGAGACAGAGAGAGAACTGAACTGGGGGAACTCCCCAGTTCAGCATATGGGTTCACACGGGCCGGGGCCGGGATTCGATCCCTGTTCCCTGGTGCTGCAAAGTGAGCGCTTAACCCACTGAGCCAACCCGGCTTCCCTAAGTAGACAATCTTATCTCCTCTTCTATCATTGTTATACACTCATTTCTCAGCCTGGACAATGGCATTGAAAGCACCCTTGTAAAATGAGGCTAATATTATTTTAATTATTATAATTAATATTGTTAATTGTGCCCCAAAAGAGCTTTCTCTCATTAGGTTAGAGTCAATTCTTAAATAACAATTACAACTTGAGAGGGCAGGGCAAGAAGTAGGTAAATAAGGCCCCCATGTTTGGAGCTCACAATAGAGATCAGGTATGTTTGCTTTTACTGGAGATTTTGGGTTCATGGAACTTTTTGGGGGGGGTAATTTTTTTAACCACAATCAAGATATGCTTATTTCTTCCATAAAGGAAGACATAATTTTTTTAATAAAATTGGCAGTGAGGTTATGTGCAAGGCAAATTGTGACTGAGCCAATAATCTGTCATTTTTGCCATGCAGAGTGTTCACATGAAGTTATAAACAGAAAAAGAAGCCACTTCATATGTTAAAAAAAAAAAAAAAGGAGGCGCTTCCTCGGGTTCTAAAAATCTCAGATTCACACTCATGTCCTCCGATGGAAGAGTGAGGTGAGTAACCAAGCAGGTATGGAGGGGCGAGAGAGGCAAGCGTAACAGCGGGAACAGACATCACAAATGATTTCACAGTAGAGACCTTTCTGAAAGTTGAAACAAGTCCTTTGGTAAGCATGCTAAAACTGCTCTTATTTTATGCATAACAGAGAATCGTAGCATGCTACGTGGTCCTGACACAAGTACAAATAGGCTTTTCTTCAGAAAGAATAGCTCAACCTCTAACTTCAGGCTCATGAGATTATTAATAGATTAGAATGGGGCGATGGCAAATTCTCCCCTTGGCTTTCCCTCCTCCTGTCCCTGAAATTCCCTGGGTTTTGAATGAGTGTCCCTCTGTTCATGGGGAAATCCATGGTAGTGTAAAGCTTCCATTCAGTGCTTGAGGTACATCACACTGTCTCAGATAATTATAAAGTTGTTGAATAATTCAAAAAGAATATATTTGATGACCAGAAAAAAAAAAAA
>PVKE010027228.1:0-21747 GCA_004027555.1 Craseonycteris thonglongyai | reverse complement strand
AAAATAAGATAGTGTCTTATATTAATTTTTGCTCCCAAAGATGCACTAGGTCTTATTTTCAGTGGATGTCTTATTTTTCCATGAAGAAGAATATGGTACACATTTATTGTTGAACAACAAAAAAAGGAAATTTATTACCTGTATACGGTATGGTAGTAGTTGTCATCACAAACCAGCATAACCACACAAACTGAATCCTACAGTATCAAGAATTTCTTGTTACTACCATTATTTCCATGTACAACAATCTATGGTACATTTACTCATTCATTCAATGACAGTCATGTCATCATCTTCTGGAACATCATCATAACAATCTAAACCCTGAATTTCCTGGTGAATTTCTTGTGACTCCATTTCTTTCAGAATCAGTGGACCATTAAATCTCTCATGTTTAGCAATAGCACTGTCCTTAAATGAGTACTTGTTGTCAAGGTAGCCTGCTCGTAGTGCATTTGCAATGCAACTGTCAGTGATTTTCTCCCATAAATTCTTCACCCAAGTCACAACCTCTTGCAGTTTAGGTTTCACAAAGTTTCCACCCTGATTTCTCTCCATTCTATTTTCAATGTAGTCATTAATTTTCATGCGCAAATTGTCCTTGAATGGCTTGTTTATTGCAATATCAAGAGTCTGGAGATAGGCCGTCATTCCTGCGGGAATCATTATTTGATCTATTTTTCTTCATGAAGAAATGTCTTCATGTCTTTAGCGCGGTGAGTGCTGGCTGCATCCCAGACTAGCAGACCTCTTTGGCTCCCTCGCATAACAAGTGGCAGCATTAAATCGACCCACTTCCTTATAACTGCTTGTGTGGCCCAGGCCTTTTCAGTTTCAAGAATATGTAAAAATGCCCAAAACACGTTCAATCTTTTCCTTCTTGCCCTTAGAAATGATTAAAGGTGGGATTTTAGTGCCATTCAGACAAATTGCCAAAATACAGGAAACACATGCACTTTTGTAAGCAGTGGAGGGAATGTATACTGAGGAGGCACCCGCTGTTCAATTGTTGTTTGAGATGATTGGCCCATAAACACTGCAGTTTCATTCATAGCAATCACGTTGGAAAGATTGTATTTAGAGAAGTCAGCATCATCAATAAAAGACTTGAATGCAAGTGCTCGCTTAATAACTTGAGCATCTTCCAGCCTAAACAATGTTGTGGATCTTCTTAAAGACAGTTCACTTCGCTGAAGGAAATTATCCAGCCAGTGTTGTGATGCTTTGAAGTCTTCGGGGGCTATGTCAAACTGTGGTGCCATTGCAAGGGCAAATTCTTGAATCTGAGCCCTATTCACAACCAAAGTCTTTGCTCTCCTGTCAACAACCCATTCACAGATCAGGTCTTCCAGCTCGAAAAATAATGGTTGACGACCTGATCCACACTTGCGCTTTTTAGAATTTCCCTTGTCCACTTGTTCAATGAGGTTACCATACTCTGCTCGCCATTTTCGGACCAATCGAATACTCAACATTTTCTCTTTGCAGAAAGCAGTAAGATTTTGGCCCCAAGAGTCTTCCACAATTCCTTTTTTGTACTCCATGGAGTAGCTTTTTCTTTTTGCGCTCATGTCTAGGGGTAAAAAAAAAATGGCACTGGGGTATCAGGGTGGGGGGAGGGGGATCACTTAAAATGACAGGAGAATAGGGGGGATGGGATTACCATTTTGAAACCCCTTCTGATCCTCCTGTGTCATTTTAAGTGATTCCCCTCTGATCCTCCTGTGTCATTTTAAGTGATCCCCTCCCCCCACCCCTGTGCCAGTGGACACCTTCACCAGACATCCCCTCTACCGCTTTATCAGACATTTCCCCCCTACCTCAGTCACCCCGGTGTGTCCACACAATGTGCCCGACTCCTGCCCCGCACGACTCACTGTCTGTGAGTCAGCCAAACTCCGTCAGGGCAGAGCGAGCAGGAGGCAGCGGCTTGTCCTGGCTGCGGCGCGGGTTCTCTGATTAAAAGAGACCTCGGACTTTCTGTCTTCTCTGGCTGCGCTGCGGCCAACAGTGAGCTGCATGGCAGTGCCCGCCGCTAGGGTCCAGAGTCCAGGGTTACGGTAGCTTCGGGGGGGCCTTATTATCGGGGAGGCCTTATGTTCAGGCAAGGCCTCATTATCGGGGAGGTCTTATTTTCAGAGGGGATGCCTTATATTTCAGCGAGAGGCAAAACTGTAAGTAGGTCTTATTTTGGGGGGACGTCTTACTTTTGGGGAAACACGGTATACTCCTGGATAAACTTGATAATTTGAAGCTCTTCTTTATTTTGTAGGTATCTGAGCCTATTGAGAATATAATAATTATGAATTAATTATGTCATTTTAAAATATTTCTAGTTTAGTGCAAAAAGATTTTTCATGTTAGAGAAACTTTAAATGTTTTCCCCAAGCTATATATCTTTGTTAAAGTTACATTGGTCATATCACAAAATAGTTCTTGATACCTGGAATGCAAAATAATCTAAGTAGAAAATATATACAGGGTTTGGCAGAAGTTAACACTCTTTTTAAAATAGTATTGTTATGTTACAGAATTACAAACTTACAATTTTGTAATAATCATATGGGGCTCTACTTCTGCCAGACCGTGTATTTTATTTTGAAAACATTACAGTACAGTAAAAGTGTGATGATTTCCTTTCTGATTTTTAGGACAATTTTTAGGCTGCTGTGGTTGTGTCCTTAGGTGTTATTTAGGGAAAATACCTTATTTCTAGAATCTTATGACAGAGCCAAGGTTTTTTTAAAATTTGTATTTCAGAGTTTTATTTGTATTTACTAATGTACTTTTGAGTTTTAGTCTAAAAATCAGGTGCATAAAAATATCTTTATTTTTAAAAATGTATTTGTATATGTGTATGTGTGTGCATATATATAATCATCTCTTATTCAAAAGACAAATCTACAGTTTCAGTATTATATAGAAATAAGATATCTCTAAAGTTTTGGTTAATTGAAACTCTAAAAGTCTTGAAAGGAAAAATAGGTATCGTTTTTTTATGTGTTCATGTTCTAGTAATCCACATCAATAGAAATTGAAAAATTAGTAGTCCAAACCCCTTCCAATATTGTTTAAAAAAATTGAAAATAATTAGACTTGTTTCATTTTCCACTAGATATTAAAAATTTTATATTGTACACCTTTGCTCACACGTGATCTTCTTTCTTAGTCCACATATTAATGATAACCATCTTCTTAAAAGCAATTTTATTCAATGTAGTTATATATAATAAATTTACTCATTTTAAATGTTTAGTTTGGAACACTTTGACAAACTTCTATACCTGCAAAACCACTACCAAGTCAAGATTGGATATTTGTTTATTCTTATGCTAATACCATATTGTCTTAATTACTATAGTTTTATATTAAACCTTAAATCCAAATATGGTAAAATATTCAACTTTATTTTTTCATTTTAAAATTTCTTTGGCTGTGCTAATTGCTGGAGTTTCTATATTACTTTTAGAATCAGTCTGTCAGGTTTGTCAATAGGGCCCACTGGTATTTTTATTGTATTAAATTTATAGATCCCTTTGGGAATAGCTGACATAATGATATTGACCCTGTAGTTCATGACCATGTTGTATCTTTACATTCATTTAACTTTTCCAGAATTTTTCTCAGCAATGTCATGTAATTTTCAAGGTACAAGTCTTGCACATATGATAAATTCATTCTTAGTTCATGAGTTTTGATGACACTGTAAATAATATTTTTAAAACTTTCATTTTCTAATTATTTATTACTAGTAAATAAAAATACAATTAATATTTATATGATCATCCTGAATTTTGTGACTTTTCTATTTAATTAATTGATTATCAGATTTTTGGCAGATGATTTAGGATTTGTATGTACACAATTATATTGTCTGTGAATAATGACCATTTTTCTTCCTATTGAATTTATATATTTTTAGTTTTTCTCATTTCATTTTTCTCCCTTTTTTCCCCTAATTGAACATGCTGAATCTCTAGTACAATATTGAATGGTAATGATGACAATTAACTTTTTTGCCTTGCTTTGAAAATTTGAGGAAAGCATTCAGTCTTTCATCATTAAGAATGACCTTACCTGAAGGCTTTTCATAGGTTCTTTCAGAAGGCTGAGATAGGTTTTTTCTATTTTTAATTTGCTTAGATTTAAAAAGAAATTATAAATGAGTATGAATTTAGTCTAATGCTTTTCCTGTATCTATTAAAAGGATTGTGATTTTATCCTTAATTCTGTAAATATGGTAAATACATTATTTAATTATTCAATGTTAAATTAAGCTTGTATTACTGGTATTTTGTCAGAGCCTTTCAACAGTGTACTTCCATTTTCTGCTTTAAATTTTCATTATTATTGTCATACATTTTTTATATATGTTATAAACCTATAAAACATATTTTCATTTTATATACTCAATCATCTGAAAATTTAAAGTCCCTTATATTTACACACTTATTATTTGTCATTTCTGGCATTTTTCATTTTTTTTTTTTTTTTTGTAGATCTTAGGTTCTATCTGGTGTTTTCTTTTAGGCTAAGGAACTTCCTTCAACATCTCTTGCAATGAAAATCTGCTGGTAATGAATTCTTTTAACTTATTTTTTTTATTGTTATACTTATTGGGGTGACATTGGTTGGTAACAATTACATAGTTTCCTGGTCTGTGTTTATTGTACCTTCATGTTTGAAGACTGTTTTTAGTGGATATAGAATTCCAGTTTGAGAGGTTCTTCCTGGGTTCTAGCTCTGTAACCATGTGTTTCCGCTGTTCTCTGGCTTGCATTATTTCTGGTGAAAGTGAATTGTGATTCATATATTTTTCCCCCTGTTATGTACTGAATTTTCTCCCTTTGGGTAATTTTCAGTTTTTCTCTTTACCACTAGTTTTAAATAGTAGGATTATGATGGGATTTGCTATGGTTTTCTTTGTGTTTATCCTGCTAAAGTTTCATTGAGATTCCTAAATCTGTAGGTTTATTTTATTTTATTAGCTCTGGAAAAATTGTGTCTTCAAATGCTTTTATTCCTCTTTTCTCTTTCTGGGACTACACTCTTACTTTTAATAGACTTCTCATTTTTGTTTAAGTGATTACTGTGACTGTTCATTTTTTCAACCTTTTTTCTTTCTGTGACTTCTATTTGGAAACTTTCATTTGCCCTTTCTTCAATATGACCAATCTTTTCTTCTGTAGTCCTTGTCTGATAATTTTATTATCTCAGTATTTTTGGGTCTGTTTGTATTGAAAAACTTGGTTTTCATTTCTTTCCTGTGGGTTACCAGTCTGGAAAGGGCCTACAGTCAGAAAAATAAAGTGATTGTGTGTTTTTCCTGTTTTTGCCCTCTACTTTCAGGAATTACAGCTCTTTACTTATCCTTCTCCATTTTTTTAAACTGTTAAATTTATTGGGGTGACGTTGATTGATAACGATTACATTGTTTCCAGGTGTACAATTCTATATTACATTGTCTATACATCGTGTTATGTGCTCACCACCCAGAATCAGCTTTCTTTCCATCACCATATACTTAATCCCCCACCCTACTGCTACCCCACACCAGGCTCTCCCACCCACCTCCCCTTTTACCCTCAGGTAACCACTAAACTATTGACTATGTCCATGAGTTTTTGATTCTTTGTTACTTTCAGTTTTATATTCCACCTATAAGGTGAGGTTATATGTTTCTTGATTCTTTCAGTCTGACTTATTTTGCTTAATAAGATGTTTTCAAGGTCCCTCCATGTTGTCACAAATGGCTGTATTTCATCTTTTCTTATTGCTGAGTAGTATTCCATTGTATAAGTGTACCACAGTTTCTTTTTTCAGTCACCTATGAAAGGACTCTTTGGTTGATTCCATGACTGGGTCAGCATGGACAGTGCTGTGATAGACATTGGTGTACATATATCTATGCAGATAAAGGTTTTCAGGTTTTTTGGGTAGATACCCCGGAGAGGGATTTCTGGGTCACATGGAATTTTCATTCCTAGTTTTTTGAGGGATCTCCATACTGCCTTCCATAGTGGTTGGATCAATTTATACACCTACCAGCAGTGTATGAGGGTTCCTTTTTGTCCACAGCATCTCTAGCACTTGTGATTCCTTGTCCTGTTGATTACAGCCATTCTAACAGGCGTAAGGTGTTATCTCATTTTGGTTTTAATTTGGCTTTCCCTAATTGCTAGTGATGTTGAGCTTTTTTTCATGTATCTGTTAGCTGTTTGCATGTATTCAGGGGAGAAGTGTGTATTTAGGTCTTCTTCCTGTTTTTTTATTGGATTGTTTGTTGTTGAGTTGTATGAGCTCTTTATGTATTTTAGATATTAGCTCCTTATCAGAGGCATTATTTGCAAATATTTTCTCCCATTTGGTTGGTTTCCTTTTTACTTTGTTGACGGCATCCTTTGCTGTGTAGAAGCTTTTCAGTTTGATATAGTCCCACTCATTTATTTTTCCTTTTACTTCCCTTGCCTTTGGGGTCAAGTTCATAAAGTGCTCTCTTAGCCCAAGGTCTACAAGTTTAGTATGGATGCTTTCTTCTCTGCAGTTTATTGTTTCAGATCTTACATGGAGATCTTTAATCCACTTTGAGTTAATTTTGGAATATAGTGACAGTTCATAGTCCAGATTCATTATTTTGCATATGGTTTTCCAATTTTCCCAGCACCATTTACTGAAGAGGCTTTCTTTATCCCATTTTATATTTTTTGCTCCTTTGTCAAAGATTATTTGTTCATATATTTGTGGGTTTATTCCTGGGTTTTTGATTCTGTTCCATTGGTCTGTATGTCTGTTTCTATGTCTGTTTCTCTGCCAATACCAGGCTGTTTTGATTATTGATGCGTTGTAGTATAGACTGAAGTCAGGGAGCGTGATGCCTTGAGCCTTATTCTTTTTTCCAAGGATTTTTTTGGTGATTCGGGGCCTTTGTGGTTCTATATGAATCTGATAATTTAAATCTATTTCTTGAAAGAATGTCTATGGGATTTTGATGGGAATTGCATCAAATCTGTATATTGCTCTGGGTAACATGGCCATTTTAACTATGTTTATTATTCCAATCCATGAACATGGAATATTCTTCCATTTCTTTGTATCTTCTTCAATTTCTTTTAATAGTGTCTTATTGTTTTCTGTGTATAAGTCCTTTACATTCTTTGTTAAGTTTATTCCTAAGTATTTTATTCCTTTTGTTTTGATCACAAACAATATCATTTTTCTCATTTTTTTTTCTGAAGTTTTGTTTGTATCTAAAAACTTTGTGGATTTTTGTAGATTAATTTTGTGTCCTGCAACTATATTAATTTATTATTTCTAACAGTTTTCTGGTGGAATATTTAGGGTTTTCTATATAAAGGATCACATCATGTGCAAAAAGTGACAGTTTAACTTATTTATTTCCAATTTGCATACCTTTTATTACTTTTTCCTGCCTAATGGCTCTGGCTAAAACTTCCAGCACTATGTTAAATAGCAGTGGTGACAGGGGACATCCCTGTCTCATTCCTGACTTTAGAAGAAAAGGTTTTATTTTTTCCCCATTTAGTATGACGTTTGCTGAGGGTTTGTTATATATGGCCTTTATTATGTTGAGATACTTTCCTTTTATACTCATTTTCTTAAGTGTTTTGATCATAAATTAATGTTGTATCTTGTTGAATCCTTTTTCTGCATCAGTTCATATAATCATATGGTTTTTATCTTTCATTTTGTTTATGTGATGTATCACATTGATCGATTTGTGTATGTTGAGCCATCCTTGTGCCCCTGCAATGAATCTCATTTGATCATGATATATAATCTTTTTAATGCATTGTTGTATTCTACTTGCTGGTATTTTGTTTAGGATTTTTGCATTGGTGTTCATCAGAGATATTGGTCTATAGTTTTCTTTTTTGTGTGTCATATGTAACTTATATATTGTCTCTTGCCACATAGAATCAATTTTTCAAAATTGGGCTAGAAGGCACTGAGAGGGATATGAACCCTCTTTGACTCATCTAGAACTAAAAAGTGCACTTTGCTGTCTCTCCAGCAGCTTCTCAAATGTCCTGTGCTTGCTCAGGTGGTAGGCTTTCAAGACCATGAACGTTCTTAAGTTCAAAACTATTAGTTTATAATGAGTTTGTGTTCCAAAGATTTTCTTTAAAGTTATTTGTTTGGAATTTAGAACCTGTTTTCAAAGGACATGTTATTTTACATTATAGATAGACTAGATCAGAAAACTTTTTACACACACAATGTAGCTCCACTACAGGGGTGAGAAAAAACAAACAAAGTAAAAATCTTGTCAGAAATATTTGAGTTACAAAGATTAAGTGATGTTTTAGCCTAAACACCTGAACCTGAGTGTCTCTGTAAGTGTAATTCCCTATCTCTGTTCCATTCAGAGCTAATTCAGTTTTAGCAGCTAGTGTTATCTGTGGAGTATTTTTCAGATCTTAGCACCTATACTCAGAACAAGAAAATGAATTTTTTGCTTCGTTCTGGATATATACTGAGGGCTGAGGGTCTTTTTATTGAATAGTCAGTGAAGCCAGGGGCTTACCACTGATGGCATTTCATGGTTTATTTCTTAAGTGTCCTAATATATAGAATAGTGTGTGTGTTTATATTTCATAAATGGTACTGAGTGTCTGTGTCCCCTTCAAACTCATGTGTTGAAACCCTAATCCCTAATGTGATGGTTGGAGGTGATTATTGTTAGATGAGGTCATGAGAGGGGGCCTTATGATGGGATGGGACCAGTGCCCTTGTGGAAAGAAGAGACATGAGCTCTCTCCCTTTACTATATGAGGATGCATCAAAAAGGCAGCTATCTGAAACTAGAAAAAAGTTCTCACCAGATAGCAACTCTGCTGGAACCTTAATCTAGGACTTCCCAGCCTCCACAACTGTTAGAAATTAATATCTATTGTTTAATCCACCGCTTTTATGGTTATTTTGTTATAGCAATATAATATTATTTGTATAGCACTGTTATATTGTATAGCAGTATAACTATGCCATATATTAAGCATAAGTTAAATAATTAAATGAATTTATATAATAAGCCCAGCCCCCTCCATCACACATGTTTCTTTCTATAACTTTATTCTCTCTTATTCAGTCATGTCAGTCTAAAAGTAAAGCAAGACTTATTTTTCTCTGTTCCACTGCTCTTTATAATAGCGCACTTGCTTTTGAAAACTGCCACTTTAACCATTGCATTTTATTCTCCATAGCTCCACTTGTCAATAGGAAAAAATATATACTTTCCTTAGCATGAGGTAGAATGGATGGAGTTTGTTTTGATGGACATGTGGAATGGTTGGAGGGATACCTGAAACACTTACTAATCTTAAAGTGTGACTCCTTGGAGACTTGATAATGATGTAAGTTATTGCCAAGTTTTAGTATTATCAGTTAGGATTTTGCTGGTGACTGTGGGAATTCCGCTTTGATGAATACAACAAAGAATGTAGTAAAGCAGCTTACTATAATACTGGTGGAGACCCCATAGCTTTTCCTTTGTACAATTTTGTATTGAATTCCTAGAAAGTATAAACATCATTTTAAATGAGGCAGGAAAAGGATTTTTACTAAGCTAAGTTGTTAATGAAATAGAATTCTTTAATGAGTACTATTTATTTATTTACTTAGGGTTCGACATACTATTTAATTCTGAATAATAGCACATATAATTTATTTATTTATTTTGTAGTATATATAATCTTGAAGAACTGGACATTTTTTTTCTAGGACCAAATCTCTTAAGGAGATAAAAGCAGCTTTTATCTTTGCAGAAAGATATTTTCTAAAAATATCAGAAAGGAGCAAACATGTACCTGGTATATAGTACATATTCCATAAATGACTTCCTACTGCCATTTATTTATTCACTGTAGTAGAACACATACTCATAAACTCACATGCTCAAAATTCTAACAGTTTTTACTTAGAGACAGAATATAAGTACAAGTCCACATATTTTAAATTAAGAACAAAAACTAGTGAGCTATTGTAGACTGAACAAGACCTTAGTTGTGCAGTATTCAAAATAGGAGCTTATACTGAAGCCAGTTCAATTGTTTTTGAATGTCTGCCATATGTCAAACACCATGAAAAGAACACATTAAAAATGATTCATGCATTTATTCAGTTACAGTTGACATTCAATATTATTTTATGTTATTATAGTTTCAGGTTTAGAGTGTAGTGGTTAGATATTTATGTAATTTATGCAGTAATACCCTGATTAGTCTAGTACTCACCTAGCATTATACATATCTGTTACAACATGATTGACTATATTCTCTATATTCTCACTTTACATCTCTGCAACTTTGTAGCCACCAATTTGTATTTCTTAAGCCTTTCACCTTTTGTACCCAGCTCCCTGACTCTCCTGCACTCTGGCAACCACCTGTTTGTTCTCTGTATTTATGAGTGTGTTTTTGTTCTCTTTATTTTGTTCTTTAAACTTCACATATAAGTGAGATTACATGGTATTTGTCTTTCACAGTCTGACTTATTTCATTTAGCACAATACCCTCTAGGTCTATCCATGTTGTCACAAATGATAAAATTTTATTCTTTTTTATGGCAGAATAATACAAGAAAAGACTCAAAAAAAAAAAAAAGGATTATCTTCTGGAATGTTGTCCCCTTGTAGTGCAAGTTTCCCAGCTAGATGAGTGTTCTAGAAACCCATTTTCATTAGTGTACCAGCCGGCGTTTTGTGAGAGGCTATATTTGGCTCATTGAATTTTTTTGGAGACTCTTTCATGATAGGTGATTTACAAAAAGAATATATGGCATGACAACACACTTGTCCACACTGTGCTGAGTGTTGAGCAGTTTTTGACCAAAAATGACATGACTCCCATGCCCTACCCTTCCAATTCACCCGTTCTCACCCTGAATGACATAGTTTTTGTTTTCCTGGATGAAAAAAAGTCCTCAAAGGGTAAGGTTTTGCCATTATGGAAGAAGTGAGACAAAAAAACTGCAGAAGCATTAAAAGGCATCAAAGTTGATGAGTTAAAAAACTGGAGCAATGGAGAAAGCATCTTGATAGGTGTATTGCATCAAATGAAGAGCACTTTGAAGGTGACTGAAGTTTAAGCATGTAAGAATAAATACACTTTTTTTTTTAAATAAACAAATTCTGTTGTGGGGGCATCCCTCCTCATATATATACCATTGTATATACTTACCACTTCTTTATCCAATTATCTATTGAAGGGCACTGGTATTGCTTCCATATCTTGGCTATTGTAAATAGTGCTTCAGTAAACATAGTGGTTTATATATAGTGTTTTTGGAATTCTTTGGCTAAATACCCAGAACTGGAATTGCTGGGTCATAAGGTAATTTTATTTTTAAGTTTTTGAGAAACATTCTAATTATTTTTCATAGTGGCTGCAGCAATTTTTAATCCCAACAATAGTACACGGGGTTTCTTTTTCTCCACATTCTCACCAACACTTACTAAGTGTCAGAGCAGCTGTTCTGACAAAAGTAAAGTGGTATCTTATTGTGGTTTTTATGTGCATTTCTTTAATGATTAGTGATATTGAGCCTCTTTTCATATGTCTAATGGTAATCTGTATGTCTTCTTTGGTGAAATGTCTATTCAGGTTCTGTGCACATTTTTTAATTGGATTACTATTTTGGTGTTAAGTTGTATGATTTGCTTATGAATTTTGGATATTCACCCTTTATCAGATATATCATTGGTTAAGATGTTCTCCCATTCAGTAAGATGTCTTTCATTTTGTTGGTGGTTTCCTTTATTTTGCATAAGTTTTTAGTTTGATGTAATTCTATTTGCTTATATTTTTTGTTTCCTTTGTGTGAGGAGATATATCAGAAAAAATATTACTAAGAGCAGTGTCAGAGAATTCACTGCCTATGTTTTCTTCTAAGAGTTTTATGGTTTGGGGTCTTACGTTTAAGTCTTTAATTCATTTTGAGTTTATTCTTGTATATGGTGTAAGAAGGTGGTTTACATTTAGTTTTTGGTGTATGTCTGTGCAGTTTTCCCAGAACCATTTATTGAATAGACTATCTTTACACCACTGTAAATTCTTGTCTCTTTTGTCATAGATTAAATGACCAAATAGGCATTGATTTATTTCTGGGCTCGTTATTCAGTTCCATTGATCTATGTGTCTCTTTTTATGCCAGCACCATACTGTTTTTGATTACTACAGTTTTATAGTATATTTTGATATTAGGTATCATGATACCTTCAATTTTGTTCTTCTTTCTCAAGACTGCTGTGGCTATTCAGGGTTTTATATGGTCCCATGTAAAATTTAAGATTATTTGTTACAGTTCTGTGAAAAATGCCATTGGTATTTTGATAGGGGTTGCTTTAGATAGTATGGACATTTTAATAATAGTAATTTTTCTTATACATATGCATGATATATGTTTCCATTTATTTGTGAGATACATTTTAAATCATTTAAAAATGCCCCCAACCCCCTTTTTGTGTTTTTGCTCTTCCTGGTATTCTTGCTATGAGAAGGAGGCCTACTGACCAAGTGATTACCATACTGTGAGATTTCTCCTTTGGAATGTGAGATAATTCAAGGTTTAAGTATTATGGGAAGAAGTGGAGAAAGGATTTTGAGAACGGGGATTGGAAATCAAACAAAAACTTAAGGTATTCTCTGTCCTGTAGTAGCCCATGAGGACTGACAGCTCTGAGAACAAGTCATATTCTTATACTACCATAGCTAGATGTGTGTTACTTCCTAACTATATTTGTCTTTTGTTAACCTTAAATTTTTATTAAAATCTTATATGACTATTTCTGTTCTATCACATTTATGCTTAGGAAATTAAAAAAAATCTTACTAATCATCTGGGACAGAGCTTTAAAAAAATAGCATCTCCCAATGTTGAGCACTGCTGATAGAGGTGATTATTGACATATTCCCAGGGAAAGATAAATCTGAGTGCTTGGAAGTTTACAGTACTTTTTCCTCTTATGGAAGTTCTTCCTTCATTGATACTTTGGCAGGTCTAGCATTTTATTCAGGGGCATAGATTTAATTATATGTGTTCAATGTGAGAAAAAAGTAATTCAAGCAATAAAATATGTTATTCTCAATCTCAGTTTTTAAGTTTTTAGAGTCAGTTAAAAATGAAACTGATTTATATTAGAAATACTACTGAAGAATCGAGGAAAATCAGAATGCAACTGTAGGACTCAGGAAGACTAACACCACAAAGCCCTAGAGTGGCCTGTAAAACATGGAACTAACTCTTTCACAGTTCTAATAGGTATCGTTTAGAGACCCAATTTTAAAAAGAAAACCGATGCTTTTATCTAATTTTTATTTCTACAACAAGGTTATGTGAACTTACTAGAGCTTACTAGCTCCCATAGCACTTATATTTGTGTTTCTTCCTTCGAATTCGAGTCCTAACGTGTGTGTGTGTGTGTCTTGATATCAGCTTCAAGGGAGATCTACTACTGGTTTTATTGATAAGATTTTTCTGTTTTGCTTCAGTTTTCTTTTTTAGATTTATTTTATTGTTTTTGACAGACAGAGAGAGACAGGGACAGAGAGAGAGAGAGAGAAGGGGGAGGGCCCAGAGCAGTCTCCATAGTTTTACGTCATCAGTTTTCCACATGGTTTCATTCCACACAGGTGGCCAAGGGCCTTGCAGGGTGGGAACTGGGTTGAGGGCCTCCTGCATGGGAGGTATGCCAGGGGCCAAGCTGGGGATGGGGTAAAAACTGAACTGGGGGCCTCCCATATATGAAGCAAATCTCAGTTCAGCATATGGGTTTACACAGACCAGGCAAGGGCTGGGATTTGAGCCTTGGTCTCTGGGGCTGCAAAGCGAGTGCTTAATCTGCTGAGCCATCCTGGCTTCTCCTGGCTTCAGTTTTCTTTACTCCTAATGATTTAACTAATCCTGTGTGTTCCCACCTCCTGTTTCCTAGATGAAGAGTGCTAACCTGATCTATGAAAATGTGCTTTTGTCCTTCTGGACTAACTTGTTCTAGCATGTAGTTTATGCCATTTAAAATACTGTAAAAAACATGCACTAGTGTTCTTTTTTTAAAAATTATATTTTATTGTTAAATTTAATGGGGTGACATTGGTTGGTAACAATTAGGTAGTTTTAGTGTTCTTAATACATTCTATCATTTTGGAAACTTGCGCAAATCAATATCCTTACAAAACACCTCAAGAATAGAATGAGAACAATAAAGATCGAGCCAATCAAGACTGCAAGTGAGTTATGTATGAAATGCATATAAGAATAGTTTCTTAATACAGTAGACTCTCAGTTAACTGGCATCCATGGGGATTAATAGATGCTGGATGACTGTAAGTAGACTCTTGGTTAACCAGCACCCATGCCAGATAAATGTAGCTTTATTTTTTTATTTTATTGCTGGATGCTAGTGAGTGCCATTTCTTGAGTTCTAATTAACAGAGAGTCTGGTGTAAAATATGTAATACTCTGATTTATCAAAAAATAGAAAAAAGGAGAAAACACATATGATTATCTCTTTACAGCTGAAAAAACATTTAATGTATTTTATTCTCTATTTTTTATAAAAAATTCAATGCAATGCAATACATTAATACAAAATATACCTAAAATAATAAAAATATAACTATTGTTTCACATTTAAAAGAGAACAACATCTGGAGCAAAATCTGCAGGATTTTTTTGTTTTGTTTTTTCTTTTAGGAACAAGAGAAATAAATCATCATTATAACATTGTTCTTTAGTGTAGTCCAGCTAATGTAATAAAATTAGAGAAAGAAAAGAAGAAAATAAAAGTTAAGAAATAGAAGACAAAGTAAATATTTGTAGGTAATATATATATATGCATATATATGTATATGTTCTATACACTTCATATAATTTCAATATTCTTGAATTTCTTGAGACTTGTTTTGTGGTTTAACATGAGCTCTATTTTGGAAAATGTCCCATGTGTACTTGAAAAAATGTACAATAGACTCTCAGTTAACTGATACTCATGGTGCTTGGTAAATGTAGAAAAAATGTAGTTTCTGGTTATTTGAGAGTTACTATTAAAAATAGGCTTAACTAATATGATACCCCTTACTATACCATACCATACCATAAACTATGTGTTGCCTTAATATTAATATTGAAATACAGTAATTTAAAGCTAAAATAAGACAGACAAACTTAATATGATGCAATTTTATTATAAAAACAGCTTTGTGAATGCAATGTGCAATTTTAGTTAAATGGAAGTCAATAAACTTATCAACTTAATGAACTTCACCAACATTTTTTTTTTCCATTTCAAGTACCTTAGAAAACACACACACACTTAAAACTGTTACAGTAAGGGTAAAGAGTTTACTGGGTAGACATTGCATCAGGATCATCAAGCTCTGATGATACAGGTAGGACAAGATTAGGAGAAGTGGATGTGGATGGTTTTGGATCTACATCAGTAGATGGTGCTGTGCTGACAGGTTTCTTGAAACATGAATGAATATCAGTTTATTTTGATGCCCTATGTTTCTCATGCAGTCAGGTTTTTCATGAGGTGCAGCTATATACACGTGGAGAAATGAAGAAAGGTTGCTAATCTGTGAAGTTATTACAGTTTCAAATGCTGCAGTAGCTCTCTGCCAGTATTCGTTTTCCACCTCATATCCTCTGTCATCATCCTCTTCCTCCTCTGCAATATTCACTTTTCCACAATTCACAAGCTTTCTGTAGTAAGTGTATGAGTTATTGGAATAGCAAGCCACAGCGAGCCAATTGTTGAGTTCGTCTTGAGACAAATTTATTTTATTAGCAGTCAACTGACTCACAGATTTCATCATAAACTTTGCTGCTGGCAGCTACATGATATACTGGAACCCCCTAAAAGTTGATGGAGGAGGAGGAGGAAGAGGAGGATTCCAAAGACATCACAGGTGACCACAATTTTCTCAAACATTTATATAAAGTTTCATTTCTCAGAATCCTAAGCAAAAGTGACAATGTAGATAGCATATTAGAAATTATATTTTTTCGGAAAGTTCAGAATTGTCTGATCAAAATGGTTGTTTAATGCATGAAGTCATACCTGTAAAACCTTTTTACATTTTTTATCAGTCCCTGATCCATTGGTTGGATAAGACTTGTGACCTTAGCTGGAAGATAATATATGAAAATGTTGCCGTTAATGAGCTCTTCCATAGCAGGATGTGCACAATAGTTATCCAGGAGCAACAGAACTTTACTATTCTTTGGTATTCCTTTCTTTCATAAGTTTTCTTTAACACTAGGAACAATCAAATAATAAAACCAATTGGTAAAAATTTCTGCATCTATCCAACTCTTACTCTGTTCATGATAATCTACAGAAAGGTTAGTTATGCCTTTAAGCACTGTGGTTTAGCAAATTTGCAGATGATGCACAACTTTACCTCATGATTTCCTGGTGCATTTGTGCAAACAAGCATAATTATTATATATACTATTTCTTTAGCTTGAATCTGTGAGCTACTTTCTCATTACCACCAGACAAAATAGAATTAGGCAGACATTTCCACATTAACCCAATCTCATCTGCATTATTTAATACAAGTCCTTTGTCAAATTATGCATTGTAATTATTTTCTCCCAATTTCCATTTATCGTTTAGATTACTCTTAAAACTGTACTCTTTAGGGAGGGTATTGTGTGTTAGTTAAATGTTCTTGGTTATGTGCACATAAACTTAATATGACTTAAGCAAAAGATGTGATATTATGAAGAGGCTTATGGGTTCACTGAATTGAAGAGAAGATGGAGGTGAACCATTCTTCCTCTGAAAGGTCAAGGAACTGAGAAAACTTAGGTTATCAGCATCAATAACTATGAAATTTCTCCCTGGGTTTTCCTTTGAGTAAATTGGCATCTGTATAATCTCTGTTCTAGATTCAGATACCTGAACTGGAGAATCCAGTTAGCTTAGCATAGACCACTGGCCTATCCCAGTGCCTAGGAAGGTAGTAGTTCTGTGATTAGCAGCCTGTCCAGAAATATACAGAAAGGAGAAAATGCAAAGATGTTTAGTTGTACAAGAAGGAGATGTGGTGCTTAATAGATTTATAGCCAAACATATCTACTACAAAGGGGGAAATATTAAGCCATTGATACTTTGGTACAAATATATTTATTAGAATTCATCTTATACAGGTACTTACTTGATCAAGCAAAGGGGAACGGCATTGAGTGTTATAATCTGGACACATTCTAGGTATTTTTATGAAAATTATCCAATTAGATGGAAAATGATGGTAGTGGAATCTGGGAGCAGAAAGGGTGATGAAAGAGAAGTGCTACAAGAGGAAAAATAAGGAAACTAACTGAGGGCTACTGGAAACTAACTTTTCTATGGAAGCTTTGCCCAGATATAGAGTTAATTTGACTGTTGGCCAATTTGTTCTCATCCCTACAGAACTTGATTGTATTTAGATGTTTTGTATTACTTTCCACTAGACACCCATCAAGGACTTTACAATGATTGACTGTGGATGCAGTTCTAGAATTCTGGATGATTTAATTTTTTGGTAGAAGTAAATGAGAAGTACCAGTACCATGTGTCAAGAAAGGAGGAAAAAATTATAAATAAAAAATTACACACCATTAAATTGACTTTCAGACATGAACAAATGGATTTTCAGGAGAGAACAAAGAGAAGCAGAGATAAAACAAAAGTGCACAGAAATTAATTTTTTAGGAAATCTGAGACTAAAACCTTTTTTTGTATTTCAGTGTGATATAAACCTGGGAGGTCAGTAAACCTTTATCGGTTGTTTCTTGTATAGTAGGTACACCTTGCTATAAATAATCTTTATAGCTCTGACCCTGAAAGCTAGTATTAGGTGTGTTTAGCTAGATGTCTCCTGACTATATTCTTTATGTGTTCACTTCCTTTACTAAGACTCCCTAATAGGTGGTGAGCTCATTTACTGATGAATCTTACTGGCTTTTTATAGCATTCTTAGAGTTAAATTATTTTGGCAATTTGAACTTTAAAGCAAAAATAGATGATATTTATATGCCTGAAACTTCTAAAACCTTGCATTATTCAATGTCCCCCAAATAAAACTACATTTTTGAAAAGGTTTATTTTAGACAGAGAGAGAGAAAGAGAGAGAGAGAGAGAGAGAGAGAGAGAGAGAGAGAGAGAGAGAGAGAGAGAAAGCAACAGAGAGAGACAGAGAGAAATGGGAGGGCCCAGGGCAGTCTTCATAGTTGTATGTCATCTGTTTTCAACATAGTTTCATTCTACACAGGTGGGTGGGGGGCTGTGCAGGGCAAGATCTGGGCAGGGGCCTCCCACATGGGAGGCATGCCCCCTATGAGCTGGGGGCCAAACTGGGGGCCTCCAACTTGGAAAGCTCACCCTAATGAGAACCAAAATGAGGGCCACAACTCAGTTTAGCATATGGGTTTTCATGGGCTGGTGCTGGGATTTGATATCCCCAGACCCAGGGCTGCAAAGCGAGACCTCAACCTCCTGAGCCATCTCAGCATCCCCAAAACTACATTTTGAGTAAAGAAATATAGCTTTGTTTTTTGTTAAGATACTTGAGGATGATTTTCTTCACCAGATTTCCTTAGGCTATTGGACATTTATTAACCAGGTCACCTGTATAGGACATATTTTTAATTCCAAAATAGAATAAACCCTCATCAATTCAGATTTTTTTAAAATTAAGAATTTGTAAATACTTGAAAGAGGCTGACATTTACCTTTGTATTATGAAAAAGGAATAATGTAAGCAATACTGTTGGGATACCGTCTGTTTAACCTGGATAAAGGAACCAAACCCTTTAGTCATATTCAAAGCACCTATTTAGTTGTTATGGGTAGATGTATCTTATCTATTGTGTGCCTAGTATTATAGAATTTCAAGTATTTTCCCAACACAGTCCCCCCTGAGGTGCTGTTGGTACTTATTGATCTTGCATCCAAGGGAAAACTATTACAGAGAACATTTTTTTGAGAGGCATGAAGTTTAAAGTGCTTCTACATCTTGCAATAGAAATGAAATGGAGACCAGTGATATTCCATATAGAACATCCTCAGAGCTGTATTAAAGCTGTGTGTATGCCTACATGAGTGTAGTACACAAATATACCTAGGGAATACAAATAATCTTTAGCAAAAAGACTGGGATGACATGTTGAGATAACAAAGAAGTAGCTTTCTTTCTTGAGTACCAAGGGAGAGTGTTAAAACACTGAGTCATTGCCGAGCTGTGTTTGGTGAAAGGAAGTAGTTTTCGTTTAGGTAGCTAATATCTAAGAAATTTTATCGGTCGCAGTTAGTAAAATTATACCATGCAAAATTGTAGAATTTGTGTTCTTTGGTTACTAATGTATATTTATACAGGAATATTCCATGACAATAGTTATTTTGGAGAATTCATAAAAATTTTCACAGGATTTGCCATACAAATGAAAAAAAGAAACTAAGTAGTTGTGGGTTATATTATGTACCTGGTAGACTCATGTAATGACATTCATTAATTTCCGACCTGATTATTTATTATTACCTCTTACTTAATTTTTCAAAACATGTAATGCACTTCAAAAATAAGTATTCTAAGGCAACATTCTCTAAGGAATACACCATTTCCCTGACTTGTTCACTCTGAGCACAAGAATTGTGGCTGCAAAAGGTAGTTAGGAGAGACCTGTAATAATACTAACACCATAGGAAGTCAACAACAGAGGTATTGAGAACAAATAAATGACTCCCATAAAACAAGAACAAAGTGGAGGTTAAATTACTAAATAAGCAAATGTGTATATAAAGTTATGAATTGTATGGTAAGATTGAAATATTAATTTCTTACAATCTACTTGTTTTAAATAAATCAGTCAAAGCTAATAGAATAGGGTCTATTCTGGTTCTCTGAAATTTTTTCCTTTTTGTTCACTATTTTCTCCTACTATTTTTCTGTGTGTTCACCAAAATATTCTATGTTGAGACAGGACTTTCTTATGCCAGCTTCTTTTTATTAGTTATTAAAATTATTCTATCCCTAAATCCATAATTGTTCAGTGTTAGTCTTAAATATTCAAGATTAATTTATTATATATTTAAGAAAAATTGGTTTCTCAAAACTGTTCTTCTAAAATACATGTTACTCATTGTTTATTTTCCCAGAATAGTCTATGTCTACTCAGTTTGTGGAGCATTCTATGAGATTTCTTTCTTTTTGGTCCTTTGTCTTTTACTCTACATTGTCATGATGAAATAGATTAATATTTAATTTACAGTGGCAGAAATACTAACTTCTAAATTAAGTTCTCAGTTCAAATGTAACCCTTCAATGAGCTGAAACATCAGAATATTAGCTGTGTCGTAACAATAATAATTCCACCAGTTGAAGCAGTTCATGAAATTCACTGTATGTTTACCTTCCAGGTATACATTTTTAGTACTATATTTTTGATATACTCTCTTTTCTTCCCTCAAAACAGTGACATAATTTCAATAATATTGAGATTTCATAGATATTGAAATGTTTTTGATTTTTTACATTCGTATTTTACTATTTTAATTGCCTCCCTCTCTCCCCATTGGTGAGGGAGAAATTCTTGCCCTAGGGTTATGCAGATGCTCACATGACACCTGACACTAGACAGATGAGATCAATTAGTCACATATATCATTGGCCTATATGAGGAGGAACCCACGTAAGGCCTATACATGTCATTTACACCCAGGGACAAAACAAAGTGAACAACCAGGGCCTAGGGGAGGCAGGTTTTATAGTATTGAGTGTGGGTGCCCCATGGTTCCCAAAGAAGGATGTTATTGGCTTGTTTGAATAATTTGTGGGCTGACAGAGAAATGTAACTCAATGCTCAGAAATAACCCCGAACTGCGTTCGATCCCTTTAGCTAGGAAAATCTAAAATGTAGATTTATGTCAAAACATATGACAAAAAGTACTTTAAAACAGTGGTCCCCAACCTTTTTGGCACCGGGGACTGGTTTTGTGAAAGACAATTTTTCCACAAATGGCAGAGATGGGGGAATGGTTTCAGGATGATTCAAGCACATTACATTTATTGTGCACTTCATTTCTATTATTATTATCATTACATTGTTCTATGTAATGAAATAATTATACAACTCACTTGCCACCATAAAGCCTGGCATCAGATGCAGCTTATTTGTTACTTGTCATTTATTGGTAGGGTTTTGATATGAGTCCAAAGCAATTGATTTATTGTGGTTTCTGTATAGTCAAACCTCCCTGCTGAGGTTAATCTATATTTGCAGCCACTCCCCAGAGCTTAGCATCACTGCCTCAGTTCAACTTCAGATCATCAGGCATTAAATTTTCTTAAGGAGCACACAACCTAGATCCCTTGCATGTGCAGTTCACAATAGTGTTTGTGCTCCTATGAGAATCTAATGCCACCACTGATCTGACAGGAGGCAGATGCAAGCGATGAGAAGTGGCTATAAATACAGATGAAGCTTGCTTTAGAACATACGTCCATCATTTAGTTTGTGAATTGTGTTTAATTTAAACATCCAGCAGAATTCAAAACCCATTCATTTCACCTGCATGTAAAACCTGGAAGTATCTAACACAGAGTTGTTTTCATTGAATTAGGATTACTCCCAAACTATCATTGATTGGATCTGTGTATGTATGTATGTATGTATGTATGTATGTCTCTATTATCTATCTATCTATCTATCTATCTATCTATCTATCTATCTATCTATCTATCTATC